>CAEFZX010014035.1:0-43219 GCA_903066825.1 Alfaro cultratus | reverse complement strand
CAGACTAAATGTTTCCTGTGTTAGGCCAGTTGGGATTTCTAAAATAATTTCTAGCTCCTAAGTTCTAGAACAATGAGACATAGAATTTCTTCTATTGTTTGCTAGAAATTCAGAAGGTTATATCTAGCAAGCTGAACTTGCCAAGTGTAGACACCATGGGAACAAAAGCAAAAAAGTGAAGATATGAATTGGAACAAGTCCTGTAACCACATGGGCTGAAAGACCACTCAGAGACGAAGAAGCCATTATTCAAAAAGAAACAGAAAAGGCCTGATTATACCTTTACAAAGGCACAGAGGGACAAAGACTCTATTTTTTGGAGACATGTCTGATGAAACTAAGCTTGTAGTTTGACCATAATGACCATCATTATACGGTGGTCAAAGGGAAAACATTAGCAGTTTAAGAATTTTGAAGTAAAAGCTGTTGCAGCGTCGCGTTGTGGGAGTTTGTACTTCACAAAAAAGATTGTGAAGTACAAACTTCACAACATAATGTTGGGATATTGAATCAACATCTGAAGACATCAGCCAAGAAGTTAACGTTTGGCGGATGACCCTCGGTGTCCAGCCAAATTCATTACAAAGTGACGGATGGAAAACGAACTCAGTGTTTTGGAGTCACCATCACAAAGCGCTGATCTCAGTCCCGTAGAAAAGGCGGCTTACAAAACTGACTCAGATACACTAGTTCAGTAAGAGGTCCAGGAAACTCTTGTGAGAAGCTTGTTGATACTCGAAGTATAATACCAAAGTCATACCATTCAAAAAGGCAATGCTACCAAAAACTATCAGGTGACGTGTTTAAACCTGTACGTAATAATGTAAAGTATTACAAATTCTCTTTGTTCTGGCATTTAGCAAATAGGAAATAGTTTGAAAATCCCAACTGACTTATCAGAAAACATTTACTCCTGTAATTATCTGGCTTCCACTGTGCTCATTTGATGGAGTGTTTTCTTACCAGAGTGTGTGATCATGTGGCGTTTGAGCTGGTTGGTTGAGATGAATTTTTTGTCACATGCATGACATTCAAATATTTCGTGTATCTACAATAAAAAAGAAATGACAATGAGTTTATGTTAAAGCCATGCAAATGTTTTTTTCTTCTTCTTTTAAAGCCAGGGCCGACAGGAGCTCAGGGGTATAATTCTGGGATGGTCAACTTGACTGTTTTCATTAGACTGATGTCCACAAACAGAAAAGCAATTAAAGTGATGAAAAGTCTCAATCCCTTCATTGCTTCAGTGCATGCTTCCAATAATAGCGCTTTTAATAGTTCCCACAGCTACAATAGCATATGCTAATGCAACACAGCTCCTCTTGTCAGTGCTGCTTCTGCAGAAGCTTGTTCAGCTAAATGATGATAATGGAAGTCTTAAGCTGCTTTTCAGCTGAAGTGTCATTATGGAAAGTCTGATTGTTCGTTGGCATGAAAAATACTTCATGCTCGGGCGGAATTGATTGAAGTTGCGAGAACATGCCACGTTACGCAGTCATGAATGTGCCATCTTTATAATAACACTTTATGTTTTGGTAGGGAAGGGATTCTTTGGAGCGTTTCCACCTTCCAGGGGAAAAGTAATTTGTCAAGATCTGATTCGATTGTGACACAAATTCTGCCCCTCTGATGTTTGTGTTATGACAGGCAACAGATCACTGTGTGTGTGTGTGTGTGTGTGTGTGTGTGTGTGCGTGTGTGTGTGTGTGTGTGTGTGTGTGTGTGTGTGTGTGTGTGTGTGTGTGTGTAAGAGACTCAATTTGAATTACGCTGTTTAATGGCTTGGCCTGCAAAACTGGTCGAGGTACAAATGGCATTCATGACAATCTAGATTCACATCTTGATTTACGTGGATAAAAAATTTTTGGAAGAAATTATTGAAAGAAAATACAACGCTTTCAAAAAGTATTAACATTCTCTTAAAAAACTTGTTCCCCATGAAGTCATAACCACAAACTAATGAATTTTGTTGGGATTTTCTGTGATAGATGAACATAAAGTATCATGTCATTTTGAAGTAGGAAAAACTGGTGCATGGTTTTGTACAAATAAAAACCCAAAACGAGTGTCAACCATTTAAGATCAGCCAGGGTTAAACCCCAGCAGAACGGTAACTCTAAACATAAATAGAATAGAATAATTTAGATCGAAGCATATCCATGTGATATAATGACCGAGTCACAGCCAGGAACTAAATCCAATCCAGAATCCATAGCAAGACTAGAAAATTAGTGGCAGCAATGGCTCTCCATCTAATTTGTTGCAACTTCGGTTAGTTTGTAAGTGCAGAAAAAAGCCAGAAATAAGTGCATGCACCACTTTGTGTTGATCAGGTCACAAAGAATCTCAATAAAATGAATCAAGGTTTGTGGCAGTAAATTTTTAAAAGACTCACGGGACAAAACTGATGCATTTAACTTTATATTAATCTATGTATGTAGTTTAAATCCTGGAAAAAAGAATGTCTTTTGCTGCTTTTTTAACTGCAGTAAAATTATTCTGTCATAACTTTGTCAACTAGAAAAAGTTGTTATAGTTTGCCTAGAAAGTTCTTGCATAAGATCCAAACATGAGTTTGGGGAGGTCAACGTACTCCAATCGATTCATCAAAGTTTAATGGTGTTTCCTTAAGCTAATTATATATTTTACTGTCTCTGGTTTTGTTGGTGCAATAGGTTCAAAACACTTCAGCACATCAGCAGTGAAATAGTGATTCTCTGTTTCAGTGGCCACACAGGAACAACTTACTCTTACTGTAAAACACACAGGAGATTTGAAACAGCAGAGCTCCAAGTCAAAGTTAGCTGAGGTAGATTAAACGACCCCCCAGAGGATCAGCCGTACTGTAAATCCCAACTTCCAGGTGACTTTAAATCTTACAGAGTGTGGCATCCGAAGATGAACAAGCCAACAGGGTTTTATAAAATGTCTGTAGCTCCATCTGAGTGATGGATTTTGACAACAGAAAATTACACTTCCCAATTACCACCATTTTTAATGAAAGCTAAGCGATGACAGCCGCTGGGGTGAGTTATCGGAGACGGCCATACAACACCAAACGTCTCTCAACGTGCAGCTTTGACCTGGCTGAAGAGCGGCTAGGAAGACAACATGTCCAAAAGAAACTCCTAAAACATTTTAGCTTATTTGGTTTTACAACAGATGTCATAGAGAATAAGAATAGACTGCAAAAGTATTCATATCTACATAAACTTTAATGCTCCAGAGTAATATTGCGAAAGACTAACAAAACGTAGTGAAAAGGACAAAAATTGATACAAGATCTTTTACGACTAAAAATATGAACAGTGTGGCCAGAGTCCTAACATACTGATAGAGACCAGTTAAATAATGTAAATAAACTCATTTATAAACATAAAAGGACTCAAGTCATGCTGTATATTCCACATGCACTCTCACTTTTGCAGTACATGATGAACAATTACTCTCATTACTACCTGTGCAGATGGTTTTTTGAACCGCTGAACTCTCAAAAGTGCGTTCATCTTCACAATGAGGTCATGTAAAATCATGTTCTGCATAATATTTCAACGTAATTGCCGACAGCTAATAAAGTCTGATATCATAGTCAATTCCCTGGAAAACATGAGTGTTTTTTTATGCTATAGCTCTAAACTGAGAGCATCAAAGCCATCAAATGTTCCCTGTGGATCATAATTTTTCTTCTGCAGATGTGACTTTATTAACGCTGAAACAGCAGTGAAACGACGACTCTGTTATGTGAGTATTGCTATTTACATTTTTTGAATTAGAGGAAATTATAGAGAATGGTTCATCTTCAAGTACGTTCACGTGCATAAACTTTGACGAGCCAATCCTCCATGTGTGAAATCACTGAGTGCACCACAATACTTGATCATGTGGATGGAGTTATTGAGGGAAGAAGACTCACATTTTGCCTTTTTAAGCATCAGTGAGATGTTTAAAATTTATTCCAAATGGTTTTTCTACAAAATACTAAGACATGTTGAGGGTTTATTTAGGTGAGAGATTGAGACTTTCATCAGGTAACAAAGAGATATGGAAATGTTGACAGCGATTTGGAAATCTCAGATTAAAATTTCTACATTCTGTTGGGATTACATCCAAAGACAGATGTTTACAGGTAGCCATGCTAACTGTGCTAATCGTGCTAATCAGTAAAATTAGAACTCTGTAGTCATTTCATCATTGCTTGACAAAATTAGTAAAACTCTGTTTTACCACCTCTGTTCTCTCATACACCCAGTGTGACATCACCTCTTCCTGTATATTAAATCCTCTCACCAGAAATGCCATAAAGAAATTTTTTGAATACTTTTACAAAACTTACAGAAAGTGGAAATTGAATGTTGTCAACAAATTTTGATTGGTGAATCTTAATTTAAAACCAGTAATGATCTTTTCTTGTAGTTATTTGGACATTCACTTGGAGAATGACAGGACAATGAGCTAAAAGACTACATGTTGGATCCCTGGTATTTGGAGATATTAGGGATTACGGCCCCCAGCAAATAGATAAAAACCGCAAATACTTCCTGTGATGCGCAGTCTTCCTAATTTCCGTTGCTTGAGGATACAACCAATCAGCGCCAAAGGAAAATGAATGGTGCTCCTGGATTGGCCGCTTTGCAAACACCGGGCCATTGGGCCTATCTGTTTTAGATTCCCAGGCAGCATTTTATTTTCAATATTTTAGATACGGGCTACAAAAATCTGAAACTAGGCAAATTTTCCGTGAATAATCCGGAGTTACATTCCACAGAAAAATCTGAAAATAGGTAAATCTGTGAATACAAAAGCATAAGTAGGCAAGTGTTAAAAAAAACAAGGCTACACAACTGTGAACATTAACAAATATATGTAGTAAGTGCTGAATACATTTCCTTGTGATTCTATGCTGAATGCCTTACAAATTAATGTTCCTTGATTGATTAGCGTAAGTGACCAGGTAGCAGTCAGTAAGCTTTTGACATCAACAGATGGTCTGAGCCTGAATCAGGTCTCTGTCAAGAACTTAGACTGAGGTATTGCACAAAAAGTACATTTTAGTATTGTATTGTTTTGATGCTGGTGATTAGAAGCCAAAAGCAGATCAGAGCCAGACGCTTGATGGAAGATGAGGATTAAATCAAAGACAGGTGAAGGAAAGCTGGACAGGAACAACAGAGAAATCATGAAACCAAAGAGCTGAAATTCCAGGCGGAGTGATTTCTGACATGGAAACCAGGTGACTACAATCAGCAAAATGAATGGCAGCTTGAGTGAAGAAACTGTGAAAACTAGAGCAATGGCAGAACAGAAACACAAATAATTAAAAGCGCACCCGTCCGAAAAGGGGCAAATTTAAAAACTAAAGAAATAATTTGAAATACAAGAGCCAAAATACTGAAATCTCAGCTACATTTGCAAAGTTTTTCCTTCCTTTTTATCACTAAACTCAATGCAATGAGCAATTTACAGCATTACCTAAAAGAAGAGCTGAACATGACATCGCCAAGTAAGGACTTGAGCTAAATGTTCCCAAATGTAACTTTGTGAAGTAAATCCAATACTTTCAGTGGAAAGCATTGCTCTTGTGATGTTATAAATGTTAGAACCGATTATTTAAAATGATTTATGTAATAGCAGCTAATTGCGCTAGAATTACAGCTGTGTGACTCAGAGGAATGCAGTCTGATGAGAACTTACCCAAACATCAGCGACCAAAAGCGCGAAACAAAACTAGGATGATATCCACAGTAACAAAAGCAAACATTTGTCTGCATAAAAAAATAAATTGTGGGGGGAAAATTATTTAAACAGCTGTGTTCAAATCTGCAGTCCATCAATAAGAGGGAGAGAGGATCCTGACGCCAAGGTTAAAATCTTACGGTCTGCCAATAGAGGCTCTTAAATTTCACAAGACCTGTTTGGCTGAGCCAGTGAAAGAGGAACCAGCCCACTGCTCTGTGTCACCCAGGATACATTTGCAGCAAATTGATCATAAAGTGGGGGAACAAGTGATCACAGGAGCACATAAAGCACTTCAGAACGTGAGATAAAGAGGTTAGAGGGCGTTACAGACGGCGTACGGCGGGATGGAAACGAGCGAGCTGGAAGAAACGGCTCCAAAGAGAGATCTCTGTAAAAACTGAGCGAGCTCAGCAGATCCAAGCCTGTTCTCTGTCAGGCTGCATGAAGAGCAGCGATATTTAACAGCTGTCACCGGTCCGGATATGTATTTAGATCTGGACTTAGACTAGGCCATTATACCACCAGACTATGCTTTTTTTCCCACCGTACTGCTCCGGTGTGGATTTCGGGGTCGTTGTTGGGTCCCCGTCTCAAATCTTTCAGCAGTTTTTAAACAATTTTATTTCGGGAGAGTGATTTATTTAGCTCCATAAACTTTGCCCTGTCCATGCTGAACAAAAACATCCCCTCGACGCGAAGCCACCATCACCCTGTTTCATAGTGAGGACGGTGTGTTCAGGATCATCTGCAGTTTTAGTTCCAGTCACTCATGACGTTTTGCACCCAAAAGATGCATCTTAGCCTCGTTTCACCAGAGCCCTTCTCCACAGTGGGTGGTTTCTTTTTCACTGAACACACAGTGAAAAATGGCATTCGTTAGGGGGAGGGATGCAAATATTCAACTTACAAGTATTTGTCTTTTAATATTTTATTAGATTAAAATTAGTTCTAATCAGTTATCAATTCTGCTCAGACCTTCTTTTAGTGTTTTAGTTGAGCTGCGATCTGGAAGAGGGCGCTGCTGGTCATCTTTAGCGGAGCCAGTTGATACAGAAACAAAGGTGGCAGAGCCATACCAGAACGGGAAAGAGAAACAGTCCAAACAGAGTTCAGTGTGGGATGCAAAATGTTCTTTACGCGGTTCTGTTTTGAAATGTAAACACTCGACAAGATCCCAAAGTTTCATCTTAATAGCGTTCATTCAACCGAGCCACAATGACGGAGCAGCGTCAACTTCTCAACCAAGAATTACTGATGTGATACGAGGGCGAGGATGTGATGACAGAAGAGTAGAGGGGGATAACGTGGAAAAATTGGAACATGATGGGGAAAATAACATAATCAAGAATAATCAAAGTTGATATTTGAGGGTTGCCATGAGCTAAAAGAGAAGTTTTAACATTCCTTCACGAGAAACCACAGACGTAACATCTCTGTTACTGGGGGATTAAATGTTTAATTTTTTATTTTACTATTTAGTAACCTTCGAGGTTCTTATTTTGCTATATTTTATAAATATCTGTTATGTTTGATAATGTGAGAAAACCATAATTTTCTATTTATTGAATCAGTATTTAACAGAGTTGACTTATACTCATATTACAATTCAATACTGTTTTTTTTTATTCGTCACATTAGGGGTATCACAATAAAGACCACTAACCTGAATACATTTGCCAGATGCAGTATTTGAGAACCCCTCACCTTTCTGTGCTCTTGAAGATTCAGAGAAGAAGAACATTTTCTATTGCAAATGGTGCAAGTGAGTTTCCGTCGTGCACTTCCTTAAAAAAAAAAACAAACAAACATAAATGACAAAAGTAGAGCCAAATTTATGATCAAGCATTGATGAATAAAAAAATGACCAGTTTATGATTGTATGTACAGTAAATCCACTGTTTTGTAAAGTCTTTATCCCATCTAAATTACCAGATCAACATCTGTTGTGTCTGATCTGCTCCCTCCCTCGCCCACACACACACACACACACTCTCTCCATCCCGACCACGTTTTTGGAAAAGAATGAAGGCCCGACTTTCGGCTCCATCAGCCTCTCAGATGAATATCTTAATCTCTCTTTGATACTCGATTCACATCTGAGGCTCTCGCGGATTCCGCGCTGCCCTACATCCCATCATAAATAGCTATGGAAGCTCAATTATCTGGCGGAGTAAAGCCGCCCCAGAAAACACAGGTCAGCAATTACGGAGCTCATGTAATTAGAGACGGGTCTTAACACTGGAGCGGTTTTAACCGATCGAGGTCACGTTCGTTTTTTGTTTTGTTTTTTGCGTTCCTTGAGCGTTGATGGGCAAGCGCGTTCGTTACATGAAAACAATAATTGATGGGGCGGTAATTGTATATGACTGTATCGGGAGGAGCAACAGACGGAGAACATCAAAGACAAAGGCACCGCACCGAAAGCAAACACAGATTCCCACCTGTGTGAACGTTTCCTTTATGTTTCTTCAAAGCGTCCTTGCTTTTGAATCGTTTCCCACAGCTTTCCGCTTTGCATATGAACCTGGCGTCTCCTTTGCATGCTTCCTTGTGCTGTTCGAAACTGTGCAACATGAAATATGGAAGGGAAATAAGGAGGAACGAAATAATTCAGTTTCACATGCAAGAAGGTGTGTGTATGGGTGTGTGTGTTACCTGAATTCTGAGCTGAAGGTGTTGTGGCAAAGGGAACACTGATGAGCTTTAGAGTCGCCTGATGGGTCAAGTGACTCAGAACAATGTAAAACACTGAGGAGGAACACAAATGGTCGATTAGATGCGACCATGAAATAAAAAAATTATAAAAACAACAATATAGCAACAGGAATTGTGCAACCCACAGCTCTGCATCTTAACTCTCTGTTTGCTATAACCTGAGATGTTGTAAAAGACTAGACGCTGTTCCATGTATTTAAGCTAAAGACAGGATTTTTCTATATTTTTCAGTCTTAGATTATGCTGCTGCCTAACAACCAGCTAAGCGACAGATGAATAAACCCACTGGCGCTGCAGAGCTTGTTTGACGGGGAACTTCTTGCCACAGTTCCTGCATTTGAACTCCTTCTCCTCGGTGCTGGGCCTCTGGTGCAGACTCTGGAGGTGCGCCGCCAAGATCTCCTCGCTGGGAAAGCTGCTCTCACACAGCAGGCAGGGATGGTCCTCCTTCTTTATGACAAGTTCTGCACAGACATGCGAGACATCACTCACAGAAGAACCCAAACGGGTTTCCTTGAACTTGGTTTCGTAAACCGATTGAGAGAGATTCGAGTTTACCCATTTCCACAAGATGTTTGGCCTCTTTGCTGTTCTCGTCCTCATCTTTCACGACTTCTTCCTCCTCCTCTTCCTCCTCTTCTTCCATGTCACTGTCCAGGTAGCCAATCAGGAGCTCTGTATCTGTCTCTATGTCATCCACGGCCAGGTAGAAGATGTTCTCTCCGTCCTAACCCAGAAAACAGAACATCGTCACGTTTGATAAGGCGTTGCGATAAAGTGGGAGTGTATCGTATCGTATTGTTTCTCATTTATCGTGATAAGATTTTGGTTTATTGTTGTCACAGTAAATTCAAATTAGGGATATTTAAAAACCCCTAAAACCGTCCTCATTGTCAGGATTACTGTTTTTTTTTTGTTTTTTTTTATCCACTGTTTGCTCAAGAAGAATATCAATAAATATTTATTTAAAAATGTAAATCTGATTAAACTCTGTTCTGTTAGGGATTAAAAGGTTTTGTTAGAAAACATTAGCAACCAGACGTGTAGGAATATGGACTTAGAATTTCTTCCCGGTATTTTTTGGTAGTATTGTGATAGCAATAAAGATTATGATAAAAAAATAAAAAAAATCAAATTTTTTTAGGAAACTGTATGGTTGTGACTGAATGACACAACATTTATAGCGCCACGAACACAAATCCTGTTGTTGAAACAGGCGTCTTCAGGGTACTTTAAAAACTGTGATTTTTATCACACTAATTGCATTTAGCCATATTGCAGAATTTCTTGATTTTTATAAAATAGTGGAAAAAAAGCAAAAGAAACTATTTCTGGTAATCCCGTCTGTTTATTTTTTTTGTATTTACAATCAGTAAATGAAATTTATCGTGAACACAATGGATCAAAGTTATTGGAAGCTAATCCCAGTTGATGGGAAGACGGACGGAGCTACATGTCTCAGCACTAGAGACATGTAGAAATGTCTCTAGTTCACCCAGAGACATTTCTACATGTAGAAATGGCCTAGTCAAACCTCAAATGGTTCAAGAAGCAGCAAGACTTGAGGAATACGGTGGAACGTAGAGACAGAAACACTCTGACCCGGTTCTAGAACATTTTATTTTACAGTCAGTCTACCAAAGCCTGCCTGGCTGAACCCATTACACCCAGACGACACTCGTTTAAAGCCTGATTGAGGCCACAGGTCAAAGGCATGTAACCTTAAAAATGTGTTCATTTACTCTGCTGTCCTGAAAGGTCACGTTAATAAAATCAAACCGTCGTTTTGTTTTAATTATAGGATTCTAAATGTACATAAATAATGATTACCAAGAGGAAAACCAAACAATAAATGTCATTGTTGATGAAACACAGAGGTCTAACTCACATGCGTGACCTTTAAACAACCAATCACACTGTGTGTTCCAGTATTAATGGCAGGAACTTGGCCCTAAGACCTAAGTCTTCATGTTCTTTTCTTTCCTTCTCTATTTTTCTTCTGTCATGGGAAAGCTATCTTTTTTTTTCTTTTCCTTTTGTCTTTTTACACTAAAGTGCAAGAGATGAAGTTTATGAGACGGCGCTCACATGATTGTGTCGCTTCAGAAATTGTGTTTCTCTTTTCTTCTTCAATTCCTGTGATTTTTAATTTTATTTTATTTTTTGTTAGGAAGCTGTAAACCTGGCTACTGTTGTTGACACATCATTTATCACAAGAGTCATATAAAAGATATGTTTTCTCAGCCATTTAGGAATACAAAATTGAGATAAGGAATTTTGCTTCGTATCCAACTTTGCACCCCAAATTACACTCGTAATGGTTCCAACATCTGGCTGCTGAGGGACGCGGCGTCCAAGGAACATATTCAGACCAGAAGCATCCTTTAAGCAAGCGATTGTATTTGTGAAACATATTTTTATTCTATAAAAAATAATAATAATCGTAGCTGTCAACGAGGATTTCCTGTCAGGTGCCAGTGTTTGCTCCAGGCTTGTCTGTTCCAGTTCGTATGAATGTAAATTAAATTCACATGACCTCTTGCTTTTGTTTCTCGGTGCTACTCAAAAGTATGTCAATTATTTCACACTTTGTCCTTTCACAACCACACATTTCAGTCTATTTCTGAGGGGTTTTATGCGATGGATCAACACCAAGCACTGCATGACCGTAAAGTCCAACGAAAATAAGACATGATTCGCATTTTATTAACAAATAGGTCATAAAAGTGTCTCGAGCGTTTGTGTGCGGCGTCTCTGAGTCGACACTCTTAGGACTTCCTCTCACGGCAATAACAGCCTTTTTGTGGCATTTCTCTAACAGGTTTCTACATCTATATACGTTTTTGTATAATAACACAAGCTAATAGGGTTTAATAATGTTTTCGTCTTCTCACAATTAGTATTTTTAGGACTATTCTAATATCCTATTTTCTGCTTATGAATAATTTTATTGGCAAAGTTTTGATAGCTTTAATAAAACCATGACTTTTTTTTTTCTACTTTTTGCACTTTTCTAAAATTGAACTACAGTATTCATATTTTTACACATATGGTGTAAAGTTTAAAGAATATGTGACATGGCTTAAAAGGTGAAGAAATATGAATTTGGGAATAATAACTCACATCTTACGGCGCTCTTGCACAAACAAATATCCTGCTAAGCTCCAATAAATGACACATTTGACATCAGAAGTTTAAAAAATGTATTCATAAATGATTTGAATTACTAATACCGCTTGATTAAAGCAGTGTTTTTTTTTATATTTTGCATCCCATGTGGCCCTGGTGTAAGCTTCTCCTCTCCCTTTCACTTATCTTTACATTGTAGCTTCCAAGCAAATCACAATAATTTTTCACTTCCAAATGCAACTGGCTGTAATGGATTTCATTTAGCTGCACCAGAGTGAAGTGGGCGGACTACAAAACCATGCCACACTTTTAAGATTTTTGGAAGGAAACATATTTTTTTGAAAGCCATGAAGTCACTTCCTTCAGCTTGACTATTACGGGCTGCATTTGTTTGAGTCTGTCATGTAAAATCCCGATGAAACACATTAAACTCTGTGGCTGTAACATGATGAAATGAGGAGAACTCGAGGAAAATGGACGTATTTGCAACGGCAAACGTCTGCCCAAAACTACGAGGAAAAAGCGAACATTTTGGATTATTCCATGAAAGCGCTGGAGGCAAAGAGACACGATTCTTTACTCCCCAATCCTGCAGCCTGTTTTATTGATCGGGTTAAGGCTGAGGGATTCATTGTCTGCTGAGTGGAAATGTACCTGAATGGCTGCCAAGTTCTTCTGCTCCTGTGAAGGCGCCTGATGGACAAACCGCAGCCAGTTGGCATGGCGAGGATTACTTGCATCCAGAATATACAGAACATCCCCTTTACTGCCACGGACCTGAAAAAAAAAAAAAAAAAGGAAAGAAAAGAAAACAGAGCGACTGTGAGAGCTTTCAGAAACGAACAACTGCTTCTTTTTTTAAGTTTCTTTCTCCTCCCGCTTGATGCCTTGAAGATTGGTCCTCTGTACAACAAAGAGCGCTGGCCTTTCCCGTGAACACCTGGTCACTGAACGCAGCTCCGCGCCTCACAATGTGACAATAACAGATAACTGCAGCGTTTTCGCCACCGGTAATCACCGGCTACTTCACACGCAACAAGTGACAAGAGTCAGCTTTTACATCGGCTTTGGCTCATTGATCTGCTACGTAATTAAATGTTTCCTTTATCACACAGAAGCAGAGAATCTCTTTGAATAAACCTGCGATTTTTGCAGACAGCTGTGTTCTCCGATAAATGATGCATATTTTTTTTTTCTACTTCATTCCAATTACGTTTCCGTGCTAAGACTGCGAACTCTGTTTACTTTTTAATTCTAGTTACTGTTAATTATGAAACGTTTACGCATGATCTGTCATAGCTGTTAGCTTAACCTCACATCTGTATTGTTATAGTTTAAGTTTTTAATAAATTAATTTGTGCAAAAAAAAACAATTCTTTTTCATTGCACAAAATCTGATGAAAATTCAAACTCTTCCGTTTTTTAAAGTTGTTTCTACACAGTTAGCCCTTTATATTCATGGCTAATCTTCCTCCAAAAGTTTTTCTCTCGCTCTCATTCCACCAATCTTAAACACGCTAACATCTGCTGACATCTGGCTTTTGAACGCACAGGGAAGCAGTCTGATTGGCACTGGGATAGCATGAAATTTCTCCACAGCTGTCATGGGTATTTATCAGCGCCGGTCAGCGTTGATGGAATAACAACCTGGAAAAGGAACAAAACAATCTGACAATAACATATTTATAATCGACAGCAACGAATCACGGGGGGAAATGTGATAATAATTTATGTATGTAGCGTGAGGTGATGTTTCATCGTTAGCTTACTGCTTTCTACTCTTCCCCAAACTGAGCAGGTTGCCCTGACAGCTTAAATTTTACGTTTTTGAAGATTGTGTGCTGAAAAGGGATTTATTCGGCTTATTATTGTTATGAAAGAAAAAGGTCTGTATTCGCTTTTGCAAAATAAGAACGATCCAAGCGTCAGTATTATGGCACACGTCAGTAAAACAAACGCTTAAGTACAAAGTCCTTAAACCAAATCTATCTTTCTAGGCATCACATGAAACTAAATAATTAGTGCCACTCTGACAAAAATATTTTTTTTTATATATTCTTATGGCAGTTCAGTGGCTGTCCTACATAAAAACAAAAGAAAATATTAAAGAAAAATATTTGATTTTCTGTTAATTCAAGCAATTTTTTTTTCATTGATAATAATAATAATAATAATAATAATAATAATAATAATAATAATAATAATAATAATAATAAACTCTTACTAACACTGCTTTGAAATACCAAAATCATGTAAGGAAAAACAGATTTCAACATCGTATGTTTATTTTAAACATCAGATGTTTAAAATAGATATCTGTGCATATTTTAGGCACAGATTGGACAGAAAATAGCGACACAGCTGAACAAGAGCAACACTGTTGAAAAAGTAAAACACATGCTTGTCAAACTAAAGAAAAAAACCTAATAATAATAATAAAGTACATATTGTTTTTAAAGGAGTTAGTATTAAAAGATTTTGAGCATTGAACTTATTTTAGAAAGTACAAAATAAAGAAAATATCTACGTGTTTTTTAAACAAACATGAAATTTGAATGATATTTCATGGTTGTAACTCTGGTTTTATATAAATATGCATATCTACCACAACATGGGATATGGGTCTACTGTAAAAACAGACATGGTTACAGTATGTGTTGGGGTGGTCCAACGAAAGTCCAGGCTTAAGTCTAACTGGCACCTTCTGGACTATTTTGCAAAGAAGTAAAGACATGGAACGATGGAAAAACACACCCCAAAAGACCGTCAGCTGTAAATAAAGCGCGCCACACAAATGCACACCACACTTTTCAGATTAGAGCATGAAAACTGATTTCGAAAATCCTTTCTCCTTTGTCCTTTTACTTCAGAACGTGGCTGATCTACTACATGTTCCAAGTTACCCGGATGTCTCCATTGTCGTGTAATGATAATTCATCACTTATTGCAACCAGTGGGGTGTATTAGCGTTTTGTTTTCTTGTTTTAGTGTGTGTACAGCTGAACGGTGCGCAGTAAAGCACATAGTGAAAGGTCCATTCACCTCCCACATCAGCCTGGTGTCCGAGCTTTCGTCCAGCTCACTGGGCAGCTTTTTCTCTCCGGCGAACGGACCAAACTTTTCTCCCTTGAACATGAGGAGAGGGAACAACTTCAGTAAAACAACGTCATGGAAGCAACACTTACACTGTTAACGTCATATGGTAAAAGTATGGCAAAAACAGACATTTACAAGGGGCGTGGTTAAAAGTTGTAACATTGTATTCAGCTACTACCTCATATGAACAATTTGACAAAGCGACTACATCCCCGCTGACGCACGAAGCCCGTCATCCTCTGACACGTTTCAGAGCTTTAGGAGTCTCCTCTGCGTGTACTGGAGCATAATGGAGGCGCGTAGGGATGTGTATGTTGTAAGTAAAATGGCGTTAAAAGGTTGGGGAGGGAGAGAAACCTCTGGATAAATGATTATGAACGCGGAGGCGCGAGACGCTTCCTCGCGGACATGAAAGCGCTGCAGTTACTGTAGCTACGTGGCATCCAACGTCACAGCAGCCCGGAGCTCCTAGCGAGGCTCTGACAGCGACTGAGAGAAACAAGGCGAGCAAACTATCCGCAAACTATCCGCATACAGCGCGAAAAAGTAACTTCAACCTCAAACTCATAGCCATTAGTCGTCGCGGTCGGGAGCCACAAACCTTTTTCACGCGCCTCGCCGTGTAAAGACCGATTCCATCCTGGACCTTTGACGATTTCAGAGAGAATCTGTCTGGCACGTACATACCCAACATTGTCATCACTTGGAAACGTTTCCTTCAGTGATAATTAGTTGGCTGGTTTGTGTGTCAGCGGAAGTGGAGGAGCTTTTGGCCGTTTGAATTGAAAGCGGATAGTTTCTTCTCAGAGCGGGTCCAGGTTGAACCTCTCTGCTGGTCCTGCTCGTAGGAAGGCGACGCAGCGTCCTGATTGGTCCAAAGTTCTGCAGCCGGGGGGCTACCTTTCTGTCCTGCTGCACGCTGCAGCCTGCAAGAGGCTGCTGCTTCTCAGCACAGCAGCTGGGTTGATCACACAGCTGCAATGTTGACCGTTCTCAGTGGCGTGATGATTTACCAAAGAGCAACTAAAAACAGGAAAAGTTAGGAGATGGGGAAAAAATCAACCTGAGTAAAAGCATAGCAAGCAGAGTTGGGTGTAACTAGTTACATTAACTCAATTACATTTACTTATATTTGAAAAAGTTTGCTTTTAGAAGTTTGTTTGTTTGTTTGTTTGTTTGATTGTTTGTTTTTTACTATGCTGTACTTTTTACTTTTACTCGAGTAATTTTATTATGAAGTATCGCTACTCTTACTTGAATACAATTTCTTGATACTCAACACTTTGTGTAACTTCACTGAATGAGGAACAAACATGTTTTAGCCAAAAAATCCACCAGACAGACTCACACGCCTGCAGTTTTTGTTAAAGTTTCTTATGTTTTTTTTTTATTATTATTAAAAGAAACTAATTAGATTTTTTTTTTTACTTGATTTTGTTATTTTTTATTATTTATATAAATTATTTTCATTCCTGCCCTTAAAATACCAAAATTTCCACTTACCTTTATATCTTGGTCCGTCTGATGACGTCATTTTTTAATATTAAATAATTGATAATTTGATCAGTTACTCAGTACTTGAGTTGACTTTATTATGCGTTTTTACTCTTGCTTGAGTAATTTCTTGGACGGCTACTTTTTACTTTTACTTGAGTAAAAATATGTGGAAGTGCTGCTACTCTCACTTGAGTACAATTTTAAGTAAAATGTCTTTGAAACATTGCAAATTGAAACTACTGTAACATTATTATTGGTTTTATTACTGAGCAGCAATTCAACATGGCATGTGTAAAATCTTAATTTCTAAGCTAAAACTTAAATTCTCTTTTGCATCAGAGAGCCATAATTCTTCAGTTATCTGTAAATAACAAAGGAGTGGTGTAATGGCAAGTATATAACCCCATATGTTTTTGTTTTGGTTTGTATTCATGACATTAAAGAGGCACAAAGGTCAATGTATTTTAGGGCAGTGCTTCTTTCTTTTGTGATATCATTAACACTTCTAGATTCCTCAAGGTGCCACATTTATGAGTTCAAACTGATATGCAAATGTGTGAACATGTTTTGATCCCAACCATGCAAATCTACGGCAGAACCAAATCTGGAGAAGTTGTGAAGCTGCTGGCTGAAGCAGCTAAGAGAATGTCAGTATTTAGAGTGAAACTCCCTGAAAAGCCGCTCAGAGAGGAAGAAGCCATGAGTCCAAAAGCAACAGAAAAGCTGGAGTACAACTCCACAAAGGCACTTAGAGGAGAAAGCAGAGAAGCTTACAAACCTGAGAACTGTTGGTACAACTTCAAATTAGGTTCAATCTGGGATTATTCTGCAGAATTTGCAAACTCTGAGCCCCACAGTCCAAACACATCTCTGTTAGGTTAACCCGTCTCTCTAAATTGGAGCAAGTATGAATTTGTCAGATGACGGATGGATGAAATCCTGAATTCTTGCTGAACTGTCACAATCCGACTTTGAAAACTTTGTTTTTTACCTGAGGCAGCACTTTCTATAAAAGGTTTGCGAACCCAATCCCCCACCCCAATAAAAGCAAATAAAAGACAGAAGCAGCCATTCGAAACAGAACTGATACGGGGGGCGACCCAACCACATCCCGAACCGGAGCCTAATGAAGGACCTCCAGAGATCTGAGCACGGTTTTGCATCGGTACGTTTTTTTGGCCGAGCTTGTCAGCTTTATAAAGAGGAATTGGACAAACGTCAAAGAGAAAGGTGTGCAAAGAAAGTCCGATCATTTCCAAGAAGACTTGAGGTTTTTTATTTCCCCCCCGAGGTGCTTTGAAGGTGTACCAAGGACTCTTTGACGTAGATGAGAAAGAACTTCATGTTCACTTGCCCCACTTACCATTAGCGTGAAATCAAACGTTTTAATGTGCTCTGTGTTTTGGCTTGAATTCATCTGTGGTATTGTGGTTCTTATGGTTCTGGCCTGAAGCCAGCAGCAAAGCAGCCTTACGGTCCCACAGGAAGATATACGACAAAAATAAATAAATCATACGCAAACAGAAATAAACTAAGCTGAATGAAATCAGGAACTCATTTCTTCTTGATCAAACAGAATAATAAAAATAATACTTATTATTGTGCTTAATAGCACATGTTTGGGTGGTAAGTCATCCCTTCCATAGTTATTATTCAGTATTATTCAGCTGTCTTGTTCATTAACACACATTTCTCCTGTCATAATTTCATAGTTTTCCAGACTCTGGTTTCATTCCATTCCTAAAATAGTAATTCAAAACTTTGCTATGATTTTCTTATCATATTTCAATAGCCCAGGCTTTTAAAATAAAATCTGGAAGAAAAAAAAACACAAACTAAGATGGACAAAATGGATGGGAAAAATAATATTTGACCTCCCTTTGTTTTCTTTCTACGTACTTGGAGGAATCTAAGTGTGCTGCCACTGGTATGTCACACATCCGACTACACACGCATGAAAATATTTCCCTTCATGTACCACTTTTGTATCACTTTTTGAAAATGGCGATGACCAGGAGTCTCAACTTGTGTTCTCTTTTTCTGAGTCCCAGCAGTTATGAGCTTGTTAAAAAATATGCACAGAAATCAAGTTGTAGTTCAGCCGTTTTCCCCTCTGTGCACCACCCAGATCCGTTTACCAGGTCCAAAACCCCTCAGTGTAATGCTGAAAAATGATCAAATGTTACAAGCCATGCAAGTCATACAAATGGAAGAGAAACATTCAGCGTCCAGCGCTGGGCGTCACTCAGCTCACCTTATGGGTGTAACCGAGTGAGGCAAAGATTGTAGCGTGAATATAGCTTTTATTCTCCTCCTCAGTCCGTACCCTGAAGGCTAGTCTAATCAGTTTCATTTTGTTTATGTGTGGCTGTCGCTGGTCTTATGTGATATGGTTATGTAAGCAGCAGCAGTGTGTGTGTAAGCAGATAAAAGACACAGAATTTGAACAGAAAGCAAGTCAAAGATCATCAGAACTTAACAACAAAAAGAAACACATTTCAACCAAACTTTTTCTATTGCATTGTTTATGTGCACAGATTCCACACTTCACCTAATAACCAAATTTCCTGTTACTCTGTTTCTGGTCTTACCATGCACAAATTGTACCGTATTCTGTGGAACGTCATGTTGCGTCACAACTTTAAAGAATTGTGTTGCTTTAGCTGCGTTGCTATCTGTATAGCGCATGAGTACTGGGAAAAGTGGTGTGGAACTTAAAGTCGCCTACTGCATACGTTTGCGAGAGATGTTGCATCTTATTTTATTTCTTAAATAGTTATTTGCTGGATTAATCAGAAAGTAGGTCGAGCTGCCTTCAGTTGGAGCCACGCCAAGTATTCGGTCTCCAGGTGAGTCTTGAGCTGCATAGACCACAAATCTGCAGGCATTTGATAGAGAGGAATATTTAGTGTGTGAGAATAAGTGAGCATTCTGAACACAGATGTCCTCACTCTGTCACACTTCCTGTAACCACTTTGTATTATAGTGAGTCGGGGGGGTGGGGAGGTTAAAGCCTATCTCAGCTGTCAACTGGCGGGAGGATGGATTATAAACAGTGAATTAGTAAAAAAAAAAAATACATTAAAAATGTTTTTTGCTAAGCTTATCTAAAGCCTCTAATAGCTTAAACAAAACACAGAGAGATCAGGTGACTTTTAAAAGCAGGGGTTAATGGAGCCGACATTGGACAGAAGAGTTTCACTGTTGTTCTGACTGCTGTCTTCATCCTCTGCGACTAACAGTTTCAGCTACCAAGGCTGGCTTTATTGCGCTAACGTTTCTATCAGATTGAGCATTACAAACTTCCCCTCTCCCCAATGAAAATGCACAGGGGATTCAGTGAGTGTTCACCTCCTTGATTTTCAAATAACAACACAACGCTAAATCGCTTAGCCTGGCACATCCTGAAAAAAAATTCAATGGAAAAACAAGCTAATCTGTTGGAGGGAAAACTGTTGATTGCAAATACAGTAACCTGGAAGAGAAGGCAATTCGATTGCACTGAATACACATTAGCCTTGCTTAAAGCAGCACACAAAATATGTTTACCCTGTTAGTTACTTTCAGCTGTGAAACGTTTGAGGGCTTCCTTTCAAGCTCCGGGTTAAGTCACAGCATCTCAATGAGATCAAGGTGAGCTCAGACTCAACCCAAGACTTTCTGGGTTCTTAATTCTCAGCCAGCGTTTGGTGAATTTCGTGGTGTATTGTGGGTAATCAGCATAAGATGGGGCCCAGATCTGCTTTAGCTAAGATACCTTTACAAACGCAGGTGTACATTCACACTGTAATACAGTAATAAACAGATCAATAGGCAGGTTGGGGTGAAGTGCCAACGACACATCAATAATTTGTCAGGAGGAAGATGGAGTTGAATCTACAACTGTTTTGGATGACCACTCCCAAGGGCTTTCTGTTGGACCAATGATGGCGCTTTAGGATTTTTTGGAGACTTCTTTCAGCATCTTGTCGTCTGCTTTCAGGGTGAACTTCCTTGTACAACCAGACACTGAATACAGGCAGTCGTTTTGAACCTTCTCCACTTATAGAGCATTTTACAGTGTAGAATCGCTGATTTCAAATTTATACACCAAGGTGTGATTGTAGCAATTTCAGTGGAAAGAAAATTATGGGGTGTCCTAATTTATTCGACATCAGGAACTGCACTTCACCTACTTTAAAAAGCATATTACTCAGTCTAATTGTTAATTTTTCTTTTATTTTTTGATATTGAAAAACAGCTTGTCATATGGTGTGCTAATTTCTTTTTTCACATGAGCGATATGTCCAATCTTTAAACACTAAAGAATGACCAGATCTTGTATAAATACAATGCTGTAAATTACTGAAACTCTCAAACGAACCTCACATGATCTCCATTATAGTCAATCTGTCTCGGCTCACCTTGATTTGTTGACTTTCGCTGTACGGTCAGAGATTAGCATCATCTCCAACCACTCACTGTTTGTGTATGCTCGGTTTTCGGGACACCTCTTCCACAAACCTCCAGCTCCTCTTTAATCTGCGCTGGTTTAGTGTTCCGGCGGTTCTGTTTACTGTGTTCGGACCCTGTGTTTATGCCAGTTGCTTCCTGTTGTGCCCAACTGCTCTGTGATTGGCCCAAATGACGAGCGTTGGTCGGCGATTTCGGCAAAGGCCGAGTCACGGTGCGCGTGTTTACATCGGGGGCAACGAACCGGTGTGTCTGAGGGCAACGTTTCCATTTTGAAGTGGTGGCAAACAAGCCCTTTCATTCCTGGGACGGATGTCTTTATCTCAAACAATTACATGTGAGCTGCCTGGAGTCATATTTCTGGTGTGTGTGGTGAGTTAATCCACAGCAGAGAGAGTCCCACCTCGATAACAAGCCTCATCACGGTGTTTTGAAGGTCTTTGAGTGCATTTACAACACCTGCCAGTGACTCGGCCTTTTAGGGCAGAACTATTTAATGTCATGACCTTCCTTTTTTACCTCGTGCCCTCTAAAGACCCTCCAACCATCGACTTTCACTCTGCTTTCACTAAGATGCCGTAGTTATTATCTCTCCACCGCTGATATTTAACACCTGCGGAGAAGAACACACAGGGAGATCCTTACCGCACTGCAAAAAACACAAACTCTTACCGAGCAATTTTGATTGATTTTCTAGTGCAAATATCTCAGTACGCGTGAAAAAAGACAAAGATTACTTTACAGCAACAAATAGGTGTTTTAAGTGAATAATTTCCTACTATTGACTGAAAAGTACTAATTACATTGGCAGATTATTTCACTTACAAGGAAAATGTTTTGAGTGAAATAATCTGCCAAGGGAACAAGTTCGCATTCTACCTGAATTTGGATATTTTGGCCTTGTTTTGTTTGTTTGTTGTGAAGGGGACTTAATGGGTCTGACTACGTTTTCACTTTCCACGAATAATAAATGTGTCAGAGCTGCAGTTTTATGCTTTTGTAAGCCATACTGGTTGCAGCTACAGCCCTTTATTGTGAAATTGTTCAGGTTTTATATATTTCTAATGTCTATTTTTGTTATCTTTGTTTACTTGTTTGCCTTTTATGGCGTGTGCTAATAATGCCTTTCTTGGCCAGGTCGCCGCTGTGAACGAGGTCTTGATCTCAAATTAAGGTTCAGTAAGAAAAACATTTTTAAAACTATTGGCTTTTTTCAATTAATTATAAAGAATTTTGATTAACCGACATGCATTTCATGTGTTTTATTAAGGTTTGGTGCAAGTTTCTTTCAACGTGTAGCTAATTCCACAGAGGTTTTGAATATCACCTCGTCGAATTTGAACCCAAACCGATCGAACGCTGGAACCGAGCCACTCAGTGACTGAGCTGTAAGCATCTCCGAAGACCAGAAACTGCAAAAAAAATAATAATAATAATGCATTGGTTTAGGACACAGTGGAGGAAAGAACTGAAATAAATAGTCGGGACTTCTTTTTTCTCAAAGTAAATATTTTCACTGAGGGAAAACCTCACTTTGGCCAACATACAAGTGGTTTCATACGAGATTTTTCCAAATGGATCTGTGCATTCTTCTGAAATCTCCCAAACCTGATACTGTAGATTGAAGGGCCAGACCACCTTTTGTTTCATGTTTCAGAAACCCTCACCGCAGCTCCCTTTTTCAAGGCTGCTGCCGCTGAATAGCCCGGCAAACCATTTCCTGAAGCTTCGAGGCCACTGGATAAACGATGTTTTCATTTGACAACCTGAGGTCGCTGCTGCAAGGAGGGTCTTCAGAGGGAGCCCTTTGAAATTACAGTACTGATGAAGCATGAGAAATTACAAGCACTTAGATGTGATTTCACCAGCACAAGAGAGCAGAGGGGGGACCACCCCCTGGGCAGATCAGGCGAGAGGGAGCGCTGGCACTTAGTGAACACACACACACACACATATATATGCACACACATATATATATGCACTCCTGGAAGTAAGCAAGGCTGCGGCATACACACACACACACAATCTGAAATCCCATTTGTGTGCAGACATCTCTGAACCCCAACCATGTTCTTATCCCTTAATTTTTCTCATGTGTACAGGATTATTTGGTTACAGCGATAAAACGGTGTAAATATAAAACCGACCTTGCAGTTTAATATGCAGCAGAACCGAATGAAAGTTCCACTTGTGAAGTCAGTCTTTTTTTTTTCTTTTTTTTTTGTGAACTGCATGAATTATCTCAATGGTAATCAGCAGTGATGAGCAATGCCCCTGGGCCACTGGTGGCTCTCCACCCTTCCTGGGAATGGAGCTCTTGGTCAGCACTGGTTTGGAAGGAAGCCTCGGATTTTTTTTTCTTCTTCTTCTTTTTTAGCTGAAACCTTTAAAATCAGGGCTGAGTGGAGACAAAAACTGGGTTGGACTTGATACTTGAGTAATTAATCTATCTCCCAGAGAAGTTGAAGTGAAATCATTTCAGTTTTGCTCTCCTCATTCTTCTTGTTTGTGTGGATGTTCAAAATTTACAATCTCATGATCGGTTTTCACAGTTTAGCTGCACCAATTTAAACCAATTTGATTGCTGATTAATGTTATTTTCATTTCAAATCCCCTCTAATTCACCTTCTCCTTCGATGCCAGTCACCCAATCAGTCTGAAAGTGTTTGCTTTGTGACGCAGGAGATTTTCTTATCTCTGTCCCAGTGTGTCTGTCTGTTCCTTGCCCTCTTTTCACAACTTGCTCTCGAAAGCATCGTTCAGCTCCCAGTTGAGCCGCAAGTGCATTTTATGTTCATGTACACAAAACACGCTCACAAATGCCATAGTGCAAATGCTCTTTAAATAGAGCGAGTGGCTGACCTTAGGCTCTCTGGCTGCACTAACGCATACATTTCGCAAAGCAGAGATTTTCTGCTGCGTTAGCCCTAACTCAATCTAAATATTTGGAAAGAAACAGATCTCTAAAAGTGCTTCTTCCAAAGACTTTATTTCTTGGCTGCACACTGATGACGCAATCCCTCCGTTTTACCAGATCTAAAGGTTCTCTGTTGGATTAAGATCTGGTGGCTGTCATTTTCACTGGAGTACAGCAAACCCGTTGACACAATGAAGAAACCAGTGTGAGAGAATCTGAGCTTTGTTAAGTGGTGCATTAACCTGCAGGGAGCGGCCATCAGGAGATGAATTTGTTACGGTCGTGAACAGACAAACATGAGGAGCAACGACGCTCAGGTGGGCTGTGAAGTTTCGTGAAGTTAGCATCCTCAGGTAGCAAGATGTCATATCGTAGGCAGGTTGTTAATGTGAATAAATTCAACAGACTGATGAAGGACTAGTCAAGATACATTCTGTTTTAGCCAGTTTTAGCTATTTAAAACAACTCAAACTGTTTGTGTTAGTTGACAGTAATGTCTAAACGCCTGCAAGACCCAGACAGTAATTTCCATCTTTAATGCTTCCCCACCATTGACATCATGAAGCAAAACCTAAAGGTTTTCCCCATTCTTGGAGGAGCTGGAGAGGAGCAACAGCTAATCTGGCAGAATAGCTCTGTCTCCATTACAAATATGCACAAAGCTTGGTCAGTAGTCCCCTAATGTCGAAATAAACAGGAATGCAATTAAAATCGGATGTAAATAAGTGTGCTCATGTGATAAGTCATTAAAAAAACAGGCCACGATCCTCCTGCTACTTCCTGTTGTCTTCTTCGTGGTTTGCGCCAGTAGCAACAACCGGTTGTTGATCATGTGACTTATGTAATGCAAAAAAGTGTTTAGGTTTCAGTTTTGAAAAACAAACCAATTTCAAAACGGCAAAAAAAAAACAAAAACAAAAAAAACACCTCCTCCTAGCGGCAAACCTTTTTTTATCAAAAATCTTTATGTTTTTTCAAAAATGGCCATGTTTCAGTTAAGGAACATGTTCCAAAATGTCAAATTGTGCCGTTATATATTCAGTGGGAAAGCAGCAAGAGACTCACATCCCTCAGTTTTAATCAGGATGACTTCGTGGAGGAACACAGATGTTGGACTGTTAATATCTGCTGCTAACATAGAAGTGAGATCAATAATAGTCCACTTAAACACATAAATCTTAACCCTTCTCATAATTACTCACTGCTTCACTATCTTTATCAAGCACTTTGAAAATTGATCCTGATGCTAAAGTTCCAACATGTGTGACACCAGGAAGTCTGTTCATATGTTTATTGAAAATAGAACAAACCCTGTAATTAGATCACAAAGGTTGTTCAGAAATACACAAAGGTAACTTTTTTTATATATATATATATATTTTTTTTTTAAAAAGTATTTAAGTTCAAAGTAAATCTAGGAACGTAGTCAAGGATCCAGATTCTGCAGATTCTACTAATTTGTACTTCATGACCTTTACAAAAAACAAGCTTTAAATTTGAATAGCAGTCTGTTTAATCCAGAGTTGGACACATTTGAACTGAGTCCTCCGAAGAGGAAGGTCAGGCCCACATTAGTCCACATATCCACACGTACAGCGCCGTCTGCGGCGGATGGAAAAGCTCACTCTTGTCCGACGCGGCCAAGAAAAGCAGCTGTTTCTCAAAAAAACGGCCATGTTTCCATCCTGACTCTGATTTTGGGTAGCTGCGCTCCCAATTTACCGCCACAGTTTGCTGTCAGTCACGGGGGCTCCTGGTTGCAGGAAATGCGCGGAGGCCCCACCTGGCTTCCATTAACCTGTCGTTGCCCTGGAATAATGCGGAGGGGCTTTCAGAGAGCTGTGGGAGTTATGGGTATCCTGCTAATAAAGCCGGCCAGCTCTGCTCAAATGCTTTCCCCTGCATGTGTGAAGGATGTCAGCTGTGAAGCTTATAGAAATGTCCCGCTTTTAGTTCGGCCCGAGAGGAGTGAGGCAACCAACGTGCTGCAGGAAATCCACTGGCGATCCTCCACGTGAGCGCCTACACCTGCAGTGTTCCCTGTGTTTATCCTTCCTGTAGTAACGAGAGCCGGACTTTGAAGCATGGGTTTTGTATATATGTGTGTGTAGATGGGTTTGGACAAGCAGGGGAGACAGACATGCAGGGCCATGTCACCGCTATAGGAGGAGTAATCACTGCAGCGCATAAAAGACTTCTGATATTTTTATGGAATTAAGGATTTATATATTTGACTCTAGTTCCTTGCATCGTATATATCCTATTGTACATCAATGTATCCTTTTAGTTTGAAGGATGTTTTGCGAATTTAGCGAAAAAGGACAAAACAGCCAGCATCTGTGCTTAAAAGCAACATAGAGATAGAGCTTATTAAAACTGCAGTATGTAATACATATTTGTTGAAACTGTCACTATATTGTGACAGTTTAGTATCACAGTATAATCTGTGCTCTTCTGCCTTCTCAGTGCTAACTAGCAACAACCAATCAGAGCCAGGAGGCAGGTCTTAACGCTGCCCCTCCCTTGCTGTCTGCTAAGCTGTCCATGGCTGTAGTAAGTAGTTAGCATAACCACCGATGACCGGATAAACAGTTTTCCTGCCATGTTAAGTTGTTTCTCCGCCATTAGCACATTTCACAGGTCGATGGACAGCACTGAGATGCTCCTCCTGGCTCCGACTCTTTGTTTTTTTGGAGGAAGTGGAGAAACTTGACCTTTTCTCAGATTATCTGTGTCCTACTGTCACGACGTGGAGATAGTTTTAATAAATATGTAAAAATATATATATATTTTTTTGTAGAAGTTACCAACTGCAGCTGTAAAGGGTCAGATTGTAGTTTTTGTAGTGAGTTTCTGTGAAACAAGTAAGTGAACCACCATCAGTAATGGCTCGTTTAGCTGTAGAAGAAATGTGGCCAATCACAGCAAGTTTGTTGAAAAGTAAATCAAACCTGGGAGTGGATTACTTTTCCCTTTGGCTGTTGTGGCCTCTTCTTATGGCATAATGTACTAGTTGTTGTTGTTTTTTTATTTTTTTTTAAGTTAAGTATGATTTAAGAAAGCAAACGATGCTTGCTGACTGCAGAGAGATGGTGTGTTAGATAGAAGCCATTGAAAACAACCAATTATTTTTTGATTGGCTCCAATTGATAGGTTGGTCAAATACTGGGAAATTAAATTTTAATTCATTTTTTTCAATTCATTAATTATTTCTGAACCTCAATAAAAACATTTACTTTGACGTAAATGTTGAGTTCAATAAAAATAAAGTTATGGAAGTTAGTAAAGGTTATTAAAGCGTAACAGGCCTCTGTTCAAGCGACCTGTTGCCCTTCCTTGGACAGGTTAGGATAGGACTGTAGGCTACACAACACATATTCATTCCACTTTGCATAAAATCATTCTTGGATAATGCTCAGTTCTGCCTATTTTGAGCTTCATTCAGAATGAGCTTCTGCTGCTCACGCCTCCTATCTTTTACCCTCGCATGTGAAAATGGCTATAAACAGATGCGCAGTTATGCGACCCATACATCTTTGAAAAGCAGAAATGTTGCCTCCTGCACAACCAGCAAAAATCCGGCAAGTGGTTTCTGAAAGTCAACAACAAAGCACTAGTCTTTTCCAGCAGCCATTGTGCAGCAATGGCAGTAGTTTCGTAAATCTGTATGCCTCTGTTGGACTCAGTCTCTATCAAAGGAGATCAGGATTTGTTTAAATCGATATCAGCAGGTCGCACTTCAACGTCCACCGTATGATGGGTCATGTTGGATGATGGGTCATGTTGGATGCCTCTCTGGATAAAATCCCATTGCTCTGAAATCTATGTTATTTTGTAAAGAACAAGATGAGTAAATTTCTTTGGAAATATTCATCTACCCCACCTCTCACAGTCTCCAGCAGTCTCACCCAATGACTGCTGGAGGTAGACACCAGCACACCTACGACCTGCTGGGACACGTGATAATGGATGGGTGGATATTCATCTACTGCAAACAGTATAAAGATTGTTTCAAAAAGTGCTTTGAATTAACTTTCCGAGCTGTTTTAACATCTTGGAAGTCCTTTTTTATTATTAACATCACTCACAGGCTTTTAAGTTGAAAACTGATCTCTGCTTCATCAAAGCAAAATCTTATGCCAGATATTCCAGATTCATCAAGTTATTTTATTGCATATTGTCTCCTCATCCAGTCGTGGCACCGATACTTTCAAAACTTTATCTCTCAAATACCTTTTTCTAGGGGCGTAGATCTACGCACCAAAGATTTAAGCTCAAATTGAATTGCAAATGTAGCTATTTAAGTCCTGCTTGTTCAATCTTACTTTCGGCAATGATTTATCAAAACCGTTTTTGAATTTTACATCTGATATTTTGAGCGTCGGGCTGAAATGCTATTTCAGGTCTCTGGAATAAAACGCACAATGTGCTCGATCATCACAGAGCTGTGAATGCGACGTTAACTGCTTGGTGAAAAGAACTTGACACCCAGGGTGACACAGGGATTACTTGTTCTATATTTAGGCTTTATGTACATGAATATTGGCAGGACATCTCTGTACATGTGACACACTCACTCACACACCCACGTGCACGCGCACACACAGCGATACAGTGATAATAACGCAGATCTCCAGCACAAAACAGAATACATTTACAAGATGGGCTCTAGAGGAAAACGCTGGCTGGGATACATAAAGGGAATGTCTTGAACTACAGCCTCCACATAAAAACCAGAAATTATCTGGAACAGCCGACACTGTCATCAACAAAAAGAGACGATCAGAAATATAGACACAAAGTATAAAATAATTTAAATTTCCTCCTAAAACATGAAACGAGTATGCAGTTGAGAGATCTATACAAAGCGGGAAGCCTCTGGATCTCCTCCGGTCGCCGTGATTCTTACCGAAGGATGTGGCGGACGAAAGCAAACGTCATGCAGCGACACAGGAACCGACACGGGAGGAAATGTGGTTTTTCGCTTTAGTTCTGCCTCCCTCCCTGGTAGCAACTCGATGTCAAGACGACAAGCCTGGTAGGAAAAGCAGCTCTCGCTTCGGGCCTCTCGGACGCGCCGAGATAAAAATGTAAACATAAATATACAGGTTGATATCTCTCTCTTTCTCTAGAAACAGTTGAGTCTCTACTACGGGCCCATCAGCTGCATGAGTAGTCAGTCTGTGTACACTTCTTAGTAGAATATCACTTAGTGTTAAATAAACTTATTTAATATATATATTTATATAATAGATTTATTCTTTGCAGAGTCATTTAGCAGTATTTCCTTGTTTTCACCAGTTTGCTCTGGTATCTTACTGAGTGGCCACTGTGTCCCACCACATAAACGTCCAGCAGGTAGGTCTTGCCTGGCTCCAGACCCGTGATGGTCTCTGTAGTCACAGCTTTCTGCAGGTTCGGGCTGTGGAAGTACTTGCACAGCACCTTTTCGGACTTCCTGCGGGTCTCTGGCCCGGCACACTGGTTTTGCTCCCTGCGTCGCTGCTCTTCCCCGAAGCTGTCAGCCACCTCTTTTCGATAAATGCAGTACTTGTTGCGGTCCTGCGTGCCCAGCCAGGCCACGGTGACGGAGGAGCAGGTGCGCAGCTTGTCGAAGGCCTTGATGCGGGTGTCCTCAGGTAGAGAAGGGAAGGGCTGCTTGCTGCTGGGCCGCGTGGTGGCGAGCACCTTCAGCGTGGAGGCCCCTTTCCGGCTTCCTCGAAGGCGGATCTGGTACTTGGCTTTCGGCTTTCCCCGTAACTGGAACTGCCGCACCCCTTCCACGTTCTGCGACAGCAACAGCTTGCCATCTCGCCTCACCTGCACCTGGACCGCGTCCAGACACGAGTGCACGAAAAGCGTCACCCTCTGGTGCGAAGACACGGGAGCGAAGCGTAGAAACTTCGTGCCCTTCCTCTTGATGAAAACGTCTGACACTTTGCCGTCCTTCAGCTCCAGGGTCTTCTGACGGGCTTCCTCTTTGGTGCGAGCAAAGGTTCCTACGTAGGCCGTGCTGGTGTTGGTGGCCGAGTTCACGGCAAACACATCAAAGTAGTACTGTGTGTCTGGTTTAAGGTCTGACACAGTGTAGATGTTTTTGTTGCCAATGCACACCTTCTGAATGTCAGACACTTTGGGTTTGGCTAAATATGCTCGTGAAATCTTGTTACTAGTAAGGCCCCTCTCCTTGCCAAACCCATTGTCAGAGGGAACAAAGCCAAAGTGCACAAAGTCAAAAGGGCTAAAGTCTCTGACGGGCTTTGGAGCCAACATGAAAGCATCATCGGCACTGATTTTGGCCTCAGCGGCACACATGCTTTTGAAGTTGTGCTCCTTGTTAATTACTACACAGTACTGAACAGGCTGGCCCATCAGAAAGCCTGTCGGCGTCGGTTTCCAGGCTAGTGTGACTGTGGTGCGACCCAACGCAGTCACATCAACACGGGGGTCGTAGGGCAGCTCCGGATAAGGCTGGTCAGACTCTGGAGTTGTGGTGGTGTACACCTTGAAGTTGCTGTCTTTCTCAGTGGACAGCAACTCCAGCTGGTAGAGACCAGAGGGCGTGCTTGTTGCCACGTAGGACTCCACATCGTTTCCCTTGTAGGTGAAGAGCTCTGTGCCTTCGTCTACAGTCACCTGCTGTTTCTGCTGGTCCAGGGGTTCAGGCTCTCCTGGAAAGAAAACCAAACACACAACATGAGCTCCTTGCGTGATGTTGCATCTCCGCTAGTTTATCATGAATATGGATTAGAAGTGTAGAATATCTTTCGTGCTTTATTCAAAAACATGCACTACAAGAAATTTGTTGCTGTTAGATTGCGATGAAACCTATGGATAATTAGCTCGCTCGCATCATGGACGTGTTTACATTCCAAACATCCCCGAAGATCACAGGCCAGCATTCACTTGGCCGTCCGAGAGAAGCTATGCCACAAAGAGGCGCCTTGTAGCTCCTATGTGAGAGAGACAGTCTGAGCGCCAACTCCAACTTAAGCCAGAAACCATAATATTATGTTTGTCAGCCAGAGAGTGTGCTCAGTGGAGTGCTAAATATTAATGCTCAAAGATCTACTCCCTCTGGAGACATCAAGACCAAAGACATTAAGAAATTCACAAGGTTAACTCTTGCTGTAGCACCTTTTTAAAGTCAGATTCACAAAACTGATAGTGTGTTGAGTTTTGGCATATATCAAATATTTGGTATATCAAAACCACTACTTAGCTTTAAAGGGGGTAATTCTACAGTTTTGCACAACTGGTAATTCAGTGTTCTCTATGTATTCCCATTAACGGTTTGATATTTTTCTTAAATGGCGTTTGGCAACAATTGCTACCTCAAGTTGGCCTTGAAGACCAGGCTTAGGAACGTCTGTTGTTGGGTAAGACGCTCCAAGATTAGCACACCTGTTTTAAAATAATCTTTTAGTTTTCTCTCTGCAGATCCTTTTGAGCTCATTCGGCTTGGATTCAGTCAGTTTGATCTCTCCCCGTGTTCAATTGGAGTGCAGTCTGGGCTTTGGTTGGGCCACTTAAACACATCATCCCTGGGATGCTCCTAAAACCACTCCTCTGTGTGTTTGACACAGTCATTGTCAGATTGGATGACAAATCCTCTCCACATTCTCAGGTCCAGACAACTTCAGCACAGGTTTTCCTGAACACTCTAAATGTTGCCCACATCACAGTAATGATTTTTATAGCCAGTTGATGAAGTTCTATTTTAGTTTCATCTGACCAGAGAATTTTGTTTATTATGATCTAACCCTATCTGTTTTGCTTTTTGGTCAAATTAAAGCTTCCATGTCCATCTGGTCGGTGTGGTGCATTAGCTTTAGCTGACTTTCTGGATGCTTCCCTATAATATCTCCACAAGGGAGATACATGATTATTTGACATGGTATGTCAAATAATCAGTGCTGCTGGTTATTTTTGTTTGTGTCCAATTCTCAGATATGAGCTTTGACATAGTCCAGTCTATGAGGTCGACAAGTAATTCCATCGACTTCATTTTATGGTTTATTCTCTGATATCAACTGAGAGCTTATGTTCGGTTCCAAATTATATTGAATAATCTGAATGTACGACAGGTGGGCTCCAGGGAAGTTGCAGAAATATCTCAAGGATGATTAGTGAAAATCAGAGCTACTTGAACTCATGTCATAGCAGCAGATATGATGATTTGCGTACCTGTTACGGCCAAGTGACATTTCTTTAATTTATTAAAAAATGTATAAAAATGTGCTCATATTGTAATATAACAAAAATAATATTATACCAACTATACATTTGTTTGTGTGAAACTTCAATTTCACAGTTATTATGGTTTCACACTTTGCCCAGCTGACATTGTTCTGCATTATTTGGGTTTAGGATGCATTCTTCTCTCCTGAGGTAGGGCTTGTGTAAACTTGCTAGTTTACTAGCCAATTATTCATTTTAGAGTATTTGATCTGACAATGGCAGAGGCGCAAACAGGTGCTTGTGCATTAACATTCAAATATATGCTCACATCAACTTCTGTAGTCTAAACCACTGCCTTAGTCACCTGGCAAGGCCTCTCGTGCTCATGGGACAGCTTCCATATGGACAAAGTTTTGAAGAGAGTCACAAAATAAAAATAGCAGAAGGAAGCGGGACAGAACAGAGAAGAGTAGGATTTAGCTTGGAAAAGGCCAAAAACGCTTTGAGTAAAAGGATGCAATGACTTTGATTCAGAAGGCTGACTAGAGAACAGCCCTCTTTTGAAATTACAGACGTCAGCTTGGGACAGGCCCATGCCTCATTAGTGGTCAGACTAGACACTACGAGTGTGACTTAATTAAAACCCTCCAAAACACCAAGCCTAGCATTGCCGCGCAGGCTAATTATGTATGGGGGATAGCGATATTTCCACATAGCATGTCATTAACCTCTTCCACTGCTGTCTGATGTCAAGTTATACCTGATCCTTCTCCACTGGGCTCCTCCGGCAGCTCCTGCAGGGTCAGTTTCCACTCCAGAGGAGCATCACAAGGAGTCACTGTCACAGACAACGGGGTGTTGTCTTCTTCCACCACAAAGTAGTACCTGTGGAAATGAACACTGGTGCTTACGATTCATTATAGTCTAATGTTATCCAAACAATATGCACAGGCCATTTAGGACACCAACACTGAAAAACACGGGGATGTTATACCGTCGACCTTGTTTGCTCTCCCACACTGACATTCTCATCTATTATTTATTTCTGCATCGACTCGATAGATTGTGTTACAGAAAAATCATCTTATCTTCCTACTTATTTATAGGGAGAAACCATCCACAAATGGGATATTTTCTTCCAGGAGTATGAATGAGCCACCTCAAGGTGAAACTGACTTTTTTTATTCAGTCTTGAAGAGGTCACCAGGTTCATGTCAGTCAGTCTGCCACTAGGTGTCTTCAGAGTGCTCACCTTTTTGGCGTGTCCCTGAAGAGGTAGCCGCTGATCTCAGCTCCATCAGGAATCACGGACGAGTCGTGGAACAGCGACTTGTCTCGGATCTGCATCTGAAAGAGTCCTTCGTCTCTCGTAGGCAGCTTCTGGGCCAACGATCCCAGGCCCAAAACCACCAGCAGCACCAAGCTCCAGCCTTTACACTGCCTCATTCTGAAACACATAAAGACGTGTCCACTATCAGAATCGAGACATGCATCACAAATTACTGTTTCTTGACTTGACAACGAACCACCTTATGTTTGGAAAACCAATATGAATTTCCGGCATGGGGTTGAAACGATTTCAGAGACAAGATCTCAGGATATTAAAACAGCACTAAATTTCTAGTCAACGCGAAGTTTGCTGTATCTTGCAATTTTAATTTATCTAATTAAATAAAAGTGTGTACTTTAAACTCGATGTCCTGTATGTATGTTTGAGGCTTTTATTTTGATTTAAAAAAGGAAACAATTCTGCAGTCGCCTCGTTTTGCTAACAGAGTCCACTAATGAAGACCTTCGGTCATGAAACCGTCAGAGAGGCTTTTATTTTGGGATCTCAGGAGGAAAAGAAACGCTAACAGACAAGATACAAATGATTTGTAAGCACTGTGAGTATACTGTGTCATTAGCGGCTAACCATTAGCTGCTAGCTGAACTGAACTGAACTTGGCATCTTCTTCGGAGCTTCAGCATTAAATAGAACAGTTTTTATGACCCAGTCTGTAGGCTATTTGTTTATATGTCTTTGAAAAAAATGACATTATGGATTATTATTTAGAAAATTTAGGCAAGATTTATAGAAGTTAATTTCATTGGAGAAACCATTTCTTTAAAAATAGCCTCTTTAGAAATGCTCACTTGCATCCGCACCTCCTTATTCAAAAATATTGTTTTGTTTTCTTGAACTTAAGTTTTCTGTTCTGTCTCTTGAGCTACAATGAGGATGTCATTATAGCAACTAATACCCAGTCATCAATCAGTTTGATCAATCAGCAACTTCGACAAAGGAAAAAGGGAAGTCTGAGTTCATTAAAAATGAAATAAAGTCCTGTTATGCTAAAAAGAGTCCACTAATAAAGACACTAATCTTAAAACTACGGAAGGAGCCTTATTAGCTTTATTTTAAGTACTCAACAGAAAAAAGTAACAGTGACAGACAAAATCCAAATTATTTGTAAGCACTGTGAGAAAACTGACATTAGCGGCTAACCTTTAGCTACTAACAACACAGCTAAATGCAATAAATAGATGCTGTTCTTGTTTAGCTCGATAACATGTCATAAAAACCGCGTCTTTTGAATTTTATTGTTATTTTCCCGTTCCACGAAATCATGTTTATCTGTCAATATGCTTTCGTATCAAACAGTTAGGTCTTGGTGCCAGTTTTATGGTTAGTACATATAAATGAGTGCTTTATGCAACTTTCTATGAATAGTTTTTTTTTTATTATTCTCACAAATATAATTTCTTTAAGGTCCAAATATCACAATTTAGAAAAGTGAAACTAAAAGCAAGAAGCTACTGTTAGCTGTTAAGGCTAAGGTAAGCTAAATTAAGATTTTTAATTAAGACATTTCAACTTTCTGTTCTGCACAAAGTCAGTTAGCAGAATAATTAATGGCTACTTTATAGAGTTAGCTATCACTTTCAATGAGCTATTGCATAAATAAAGACCTCCAATATGACTTCCTAATATTTCGGTGCAGCAATTTGGCATCACTTATGACTTTGGAATTTAGTTCTACTAAGCAAAATTCTTATGAATTTATAAATAACAATCCCAAAACACAGCGAGAGTCACCGAAAACGGAGCGCTAACGAGAACCCCAGGCCTCCTCCAAAAGAGAGAATTGATTATACTTTAAGTGGGATTGTGTGAGAGGAAAAAGACATCACCTCGTGCCCCCGGGGAACCACACTGCAGTATTTCACAAAACCCTCAGCATAAAATCCTCCGGTCCATGTCGTTTAAGTTTTATTGACCCCAATATAAAAATGCTGGTGGCGCAGTCCACAGTTGGAGCAGCGATCTGGGCCAGGTGCAGCTGACCAAGGCCAGGCAGCCTCTCGCGTATCGCCTGTCTATTGATTTTTGCCCCATTGATTGCAGCTGATGGGAACGCCAAATCCCCTGTGATTTAACCAGCGTAATGATGGCAGATTAGCCAGATACTTTACTGCCATTTACTGCAAGTGAGATGGTGTCCTTTCATTGACCTCTTTCCCTCTCTCTTTCTCTAGTACTCCCGCCCTCGCCTGTTGATCTCAGGTTTTTTCCCTTATTCTTTTTATTCTCTCCATCAAGCAAATAATCCCTTTAACACTTGTGCACACACATCTTTCCCTTTCGATTCTTTGCGGTTTCTTTCACTGTCACTGTACACGGGGGCAGATAAATAAAAATCAGAGGATTTAAAGTGGTGAGGATGGACCTCCATTGAAAAATTGTTTATTTCTTCATTACAGTCTTCTAAAAGTGAGGCAAGGGTAAAAAAAACCTCGACAGGTCCTGTCATTGTCTGTGTCTTGGCTGTTGTACCGCCAGACATCAGAGAGCAAAAGAAAAACCACCTAAGTGGTACTTTGAGGTTTGACTCACACAGAGAGCGGAGATCCTTATCGTCTCGGCTTGTCTCATTCCGCTTTTAAAATGAAACAAAAATAACCATGTCAGTTAGAACAAAGACGTTGTCTATTAATACTCGAGATGGCAGGGGAGGCGGTACGCGCATAGCTGCCAGTCATTCCGACATCCCCTAAACGCCAAACAGACACGGCGAGGACCCCTTCTCCTGCGCCAGCCGTGGCCCTAAGCGCTGATGTCACCCGGCTCATATTCCAAGTATTTTATCACCCCTGTCATTAGCACATTTGATAGGTGTCTTCAGAGCGCTCCTCATGTGTGACACCTCTCCCACAGACACCAAAAACACTCGCTCCAGCATCGCAGCGCGCTGCATATCGCAGAGGGATGACCTCTGAATGTCAGAGCAGCTGCGGCGGGTCACTGCAGTCACACGGACTGTCGCAGTGTCAACACGGTCCAGGCTGCGGCAGTTTCTGCATGCGAGCCTGCTGTCCACCCGCCCCCAAAGCACACGCACTCACACACACGCGCACGCACTCCCGTGCTCTACAGTTAACCTACCAAAACAACACATTAAAAGCGAAGCAGCATCTGGAAGAAATAAAGTGCAATGTTTAATTAGAACACAGAAGAATCGAGTCCATCTCGAAGACCAAATCATTTTAAGACAAACTAACCCGCAATCGTGTTAACTTTGTTTCCCCGCTGCTTTTGGTCTGCTTATTTATATATTTATAGCTGTCGTTTTGTTTTTTTGTGGGAATCAACAGGAATTCAGGATGGAAAAAAAAACCATCTAGTGTGTGTATAATGGGCAAACTGGTGCCTAAGAGGCCCCGTATAATGGGATTAAAGGACAAAACGCAGCACTTTGGTCATCATTTCTCTGTTTCCATGACACAGTCTTTTCAACGTCTACAGTAACAGGAAAAAAAAACTAAAAGTTCAACAATGACCTCCACACCCTTTCTTGGAAGAATGACACTCCGCTCTAAAGACTTGGAAAAGCTTTGACCTCCTCTGATTTGGGGAAGTTACAAAGCAAATCACGCGCAGTAAAACGTTTGTGCTTTGGATTCTAAATGGACGCTAAACTATTACCAAGCAAACCAGTCATACAAAGCAATCATCCCAAATTAGAGAGTAAGTAAAGTTTTGTGTGATCAGGCGGAATAACAGAAAGAAATGTGTTGCACTTGTTTACCTAAATGCATTACATGTACGGTTGAAAAGAGTCTCTTGATGATGAATTTCTCTCTGGAATTTCATATTTTTTGACCGACTCCTCCAGACAACTGTCTTCAAATCTCCACTGTTCAGAGGACTCTAATCTTCTGCGCCACTCTATAAACTTTGTTTCCTTTGTTTGAAGCTCGTTAAGGGTTTCCTTAGCTGCGTATTGGGGAGCCACTTTTTGCATCTTCATTTCAGGTCGAGCATTTTGGAAAAACGGCAACCGATTCCTGTCCTGACACGTTTACCCTTCCTTCAGTTCTACGGAGTCTGGTGCTGAAAATATCATGATTCTGTCTCCTCCAAACTTCACTGTGAGCATGGTGTCTATGGAGTGATGCACGGAGCCATTTCTCCCCAATATCATGTCCTCGGTGAATGGCATCCGAATGTGATGAAGCACAAAGGCTTCAACACGCCTTTCTTCAGCAGTGGAGTCTCACACAGTAGACGTACAGATTTCACTGCGGTTGAGCGCTCTGCTCTACTCGTTCTCTTTGTGGGGAAAAGAAAAAAACGATGCTGATTCCAACTCTTCTGCAAGTGGCCATTGGACCTCGGACAACCAATTATCCCTTTGGCTTCCCATGACTGGTCTGCGGTAACAATTTCATTCCTTTCACTTCTAGATTATGGCCCTTAAGGGACTCAGTGGAACTTTCAGAGGTTTCGATTGACGCTCGTAACCAGCAAGAAAGCTGCGAAGGTTTTGAGAGAGCCCGTTGCTTGCTTGTGAATGTGTTGTACGTGTGGATTGATTGGGTTATTGTCAACATCCAGTCTGAATTTCAGGTCAGGATTTCTAATGAGTTAGATATTTCCTAAAAAGAAAGTCCAATACTCATTCTCCCTGCTGCATGTGCCCACCAATCTGCCCTCGGCCTCCCCTTCCTCCCATGACTTTTCTTTTTTTCCAACCTTCCTCTTCCCTCCTTCCTTCCAGCTCCTTGTCAATATGGATAAGCTTCCTGCCTGCTGACACATGGAGCTCATTAACAGAACAGGAAGGAATAAAAGGCAGTTTAATTTTTACACAAATAAAGACACATTTCGGATTCCACCCAACAAGACGCCTGGCGGGGGCCCACACGGGACCTCTCTCTCTCTCTCTCTCTCTCTCTCTCTGTGTGTGTGTGTGTTTTCTTAAAGGAAGTCTGTGGGGGCAGATTTACGGTGGGTGCTGTGCAGATAGTTCCATCAGCGCTGTCACTTCAGGGCCAATGTGGGGAATTGCAGCGCAGTATGGTAGATTGGTGATGGAGTGGAAGAAGGCAGAGAGGAAGATCAAGAGTCAAAGACAGAAGAGGAAAAAAATATCTGCACAGGACCCGGACCTGCGCAAGAGACCGGCCAAACCAAATCAGGTCTGGATCTCTTGGACAGCGAGAACAGCTCGTTAATGGTTTGGTAGAGACTTGTGGTGTGTGGGGAACGTTGGAGCCAAGAACAGAGACTTTAATCTTGTGTTTGAGTGTGTATGCATGTGTGTTCTTTGCGCGCGTGCGTGTGTGAGTGTGCAGTGCATCCAAACCATCAAACTGCACTGTTCCACCCTCTGCGCAAAGTCTACATCATCACTCAGGAGCTGTCGCCTCGCCATCCACAACATCACTCACAGTTTGAGTTTCTGAACCGCGTCCACATGATCAGAACCGCTCGCCGCGTCATGGAAATGGGGGAGCTCGGTTTCCTTCCAGCTCTCTCTCCCCTTCTCCTTCCTCGCTCTCTGCGCGGCCCGACGTCGGACCTTGGGGTTTTCGCATCCTGGAATGTCCCCCACCCCTTTGAGCAGGGGTCGGGGTGGGCTTTGAGTATCCACTCAGAAGGAACTGAGTCTGACTGATGTGGCTGGCATTGTGACTGCCACAAGGGTGATTGTAGATTACAAGACAAAATGCCCCCCTCATGGGAAAGTCATCCACCCACTGCCCATCATTCCGGATGGTGTGTGAGTGTATGTGTGTGTGTGAGAGCAGATAGGTGGCGCACGGAAAAAGCAGTCCGTCTGAGTGAGAATAATAAGGGGCTTCGCAAAGTGAGCCTGGCGGTGGGCGGGGTTTGGAGGGTCAGGAGGCACAAGAGATATAATGAATAATTTAACTAGGAAATAAGGGAAAAAACTTACACGCTCTGACTCTGGATGTGTGACAGAAAAGCAAAGGAGACTGTATGCACACACAAGCAGAAACCTGTCACCTCTCAGGACGCGGCAGCGGCCGCAGCAGCAGCAACACTGGTGGAATTCTTTCAGCCCCAGAGTTTTCATATGCAAATCACGGTTTAGTTACGGTATGCGACGCGGACCTTCCCATTTTAGGACTGTTTTTCTCCCCCCACCCCAACTCCACCGAACCCCAACCACCGCTTTTTTTTTTTTTTTTTTTCCATCTTCGTGATTCATTCTCCAGAGAAAGCTAAAGAGGAGTCGGTGTGTCTTCACCCGGCTAAATACAGTCATTCAGCTCCCCGTGCCTCATCAGACACCGACAGAGCGGCTCAGATGGACCGGATGAGGAAAACAACACAAAGTGTCACAGAGCTGCAATGAATCGCTTCAGTGAATCAAAAACACATCAGCAGGTCAAACAAAACTAAATAAAAATAAATAGCAGTTCTCTGTAAAAAAAGAATTTTGGAGATGGTTGAATTTTGACTAATTAACTACTTTATTATCACATTATCATCACCCATCGCATGTGGTGCTGTATATGTGGGTTGTAACATAAATGAATATATCGTCTTCGTAAAAATCAGCAATGGTCACAAGAGTTTTTAGTTGCACAGTGTTCTTCTGTAAGAATTCATTCCCACTGCAGGAACACTGGCTACGTTTATTTTATGAAGACATTTCTACTGTTCAGGCCAACTGAAGATGTTGGTTCGGTTGTTGGGCGAGAGGCGGGGTACGCCTTGAACATGGCATGCCAACTTAAAAGGTTAGGAACTGTGGTTGAGAAACTTTTCTGAGCTGGGACAAAACTAGCATGTCGTGTTGAACATGCTAGCAGGTCTGACAGCTAACAAGCCATTGGCAACGAACTCCAAGCTGCGGTTCTATGGTAAAGAAAGAAAAAGCCATCATGCCACCATATTGAAACAGGTTTTAATAATGTTTTATGCCTTCACCAAGGCTAAGCCTTAGTTTCTGCTGCTCCGTAACAAGGGAGGACTTCATGAAGGTAACAGTGAGGTTTTCTTCTTAATGACCAGCAAAGTTACATAGTTCAGCATCTGTAAAGCACTTGTGTTGCATCGTTATTAATCAGGTGTTTTTGGTATTGATCAAAGAGGGTTAAGGTTAGAGTTAGGGATAGATTAAGGAAGTTTTTTTTTTCTCGATTGAGAACCATCATGTTGTTTTTTCAGCTGTCGATTGTGAAGCTGTTTTCATTTGATTTAGTTAGATAAAACAGTTTATTTTAAATAATCAATAATAGTTAGTCAACATAAAGTCAAACAGCTATCACCAATCAAAATTTATTGGAGTTATCAATAACAATTAACTTGGAACATAAACAGATCTTAATTAGTTAGAATTGAACTAATTGGGACTGGTAAGTGCTTTTTAAAACTTGGTTCAGGTTGCAAAAGAACTATTGGTTAAGATCTACCTAAATGAAAGGCATGCACCGAATATCTCGGTTAAATCGAAAGAGTTCGGTTTTTGTAGTGTAGCTCCGCTGTAAAGCGCACCTTTCCTCCCGGACTGCGCTCTCACAGGTGCGCAAAATCACCCAGAGGTGCCAAAGGTGACACTAAAAATTCACGCATTCAACTTTGTTTTTTTTTTGTGTTTTTTTTTTAGGAGTGGAGGGGGGAGAGAAAGGAGGAAACAAAAAAGTTTTGATACTAAACATTTATGACAGGAGCAAATATCAGAAGCAGCGCGCGTGGAGTCTGGAGACGTCCTGCGCGTAATGATAAATCGCCTTTTATTGGGTGCTGGGTCACCCCTGGGAGCATGGGAACCCGTCCGACAGGGGAGGGGAGGCAGGCACAAAGGCGAAGAGGATTTTTCTAAAGTTCATCATCTCATCCGCACCGTGTGTTGCCGTGCCAAACCCGAAGATAAACTCCAAATGAAAACAGCATGCGAGCCGGGGCTTGATTTCATATGCGTTTGAAACTTTTCACTTCCCGCAGTTGTAAGCCGCAAAAAAAAAAAAAAAAAAACTTCTTCTTTTCCTCCGCTCTCTGTCTCTCATTACCAGACAAGAAGTCCGATCGGCTCGGATCTTAAATATAGAAAGAGAGAGAGAGCTGCAGAGAGGAAAAAGGGGGAAGCGGTGGAAAAGTTTCACAAATAAAAAAAGTTTTCTGATTTAAATATTTAAAGGAAATAATCCTGGATCAGACATAAAGCCAAATAATAATAATAATAATAAAAATAAAACATCTTCACATCAGCCTTACCTCTCTAATGATGGTGCCTCTTGTTGGACAAAACTCCCCTAAAATAAAATGTGGGGGAAAAAAATTTCTTTTACCCCGATCTCACAGTGGGGGGCAAAAAGAAATAAAATCAAAAGAGCAAGTTGTCCTCTGCGGTGTCCAGTAGTTCCTCCAGTTTTCACGCGTCTTGTCTGGACCGATCAATCGGATTAGGCGACCGCTCTGATGCGCGTTTGCAGTTTTCTTGCGGATTTAACTGGTCTCCAGTGGGCTGGAGTGTGTTTGTGTGTGTGTCTAAGAAAGACAGAGAGAGAGACGAAAGAGAGAGAGAGAGAGAGAGAGAGAGAGAGAGAGAGAGAGAGAGAGAGAGAGAGAGAGAGAGAGAATGTGTGTGTGTGACTGAGTGGGTATCCCGAGTGCTGGCAGTGCGTCCCTCCCCTGCCGCGCCGCTGCTATTGAAACCTCCTCTGGATTGGAGGCGAAAACTGCTTTTTCTTCCTCTTCCCTGCGCGCCGGGACGCAGGAACCAGAATCAGCCCCCGAAAACAGGCACTTCTGAACCCCAAACTTTAGGATCAGACTAACAAAGTATATACAAAAATAATAACAATAATAATAATAATAATAATAATAATAATAATAATAATAACCCAGTCAATTAAGATGTAGGATATTGTAATTTTAAAGATGGTGTGGGGGCTCCCAGTCAGAATCGCAGGTTATCCTTCCTGTGTGTTTACTCTCACGCTCCCTGCCGGAGTCACGCAACCCTCGGGGGCTTTGGCGTGCTGGGCGTGCTCTGTCACGGGCCTCTGATACCTGGGCGGTGTGTGCAGACAGACACAATCACAGCAGCAGCCTGTAGTTTGGGTTTGGCCCGTGCGCATGCAACCGCACCAACGCGACGTCTTCTCTTGTTTGCCCCCCTCCCCCCCCCATCTCTCTCCACCTCCACCCCGATCAGCTGTGGAAATTCCCAGTGAGCCATAAAGTGCTGTTATTGTTGGCTGGGAAGGGGAAGCAAACATTTATCCAAGATAAGAGTCTCGGAACTGAAGAGTCTCCCGCATTTACGGTCTTGATTGGATGGAGTGGTGGTGGGGGGTCCCATAACCCCCTCACTCCCCCCCTGGATTTAAGGGGATGCGACTGTTTCCTGCAGAATTGAAATGCAAGGTTACAAAATCAGCTTCCTCTTCATCTGCAGGGTCATCAGATGGACACTAATGACTACTCGTCTTCTCTTGATCCCTGAGAAAGTAACTACATTTTTGTAATCTGACGACCAGAAAAAAAAAGTTAGCTGCTAAACTGACTGGTAAACACAGCAGCGTGCTGTTAAAAAAAATTTATATTAATCTTCATAACAGAAGATGAAACGGTAGCCATTCATTCATTGTCAGTATCTGTTTGACTGCGATCTGTGTTGGCAGCTAAATCACTAGACAGTGTTGATACAACAGCGTCATCTAGCGTCAGCAACAGTAACGACAGGGAGGAAAAACATCTCTTGAATGTGGAATCAACTCTCGTTGTTTTGTAAAATAAATGTAGTCTGGCTTTTTTTTTTTTTAAAGTAAAAAAATAAAAAAACGAACTGTGGCATGTTGCAAAAGTATTCGCACCCTGGACACAATCAAGTGATTATGTTACTTTCAGTTGTAAAAATGCTGAAATATGACTTAAAAGAAATTTAATGTAACGCGTTGAAATTGGGCCTCTGTCTCTTTAAGAAGCTCCTGCTCTTTCTGAAACTCCGTCATCACAACAGGGCTCCTCTGTTAACCCCTTAACAGTTTTTATTATTGTTTCTCTGAGCAGTAGCTCCTATAATTGTCATAAGGTGTGGTGGTGAGGAGGTGAGGGAGGACGCCAGGAGACCCGGGTAAGATGAATGCAGATGATTTAATAACAAAAACCGAGGAAAAACAGTCCAAAACCGTGGCAGCACTGCAGAGCGGAAACAAGGCTCAGCACAGGTAGCGCAGGGTAAACAAATGGACATA
>CAEFZX010014034.1:0-88888 GCA_903066825.1 Alfaro cultratus | reverse complement strand
TGTCTAAAGATTGTCAATATGTCTTTGTATAGATATATATATATATATATATATATATATAGGTTGAAACTCCATTCATAATAGTCTTAAAAAGTCTTACATTTGAGTTTGTGAAAACTGCAGAAACCCTGTGGGAAAAAAACTAGTCCCTCTACTCCAACTGCTGAAAGTTGGTATTTGATTTTAAAAGTAGTAGTAACCTTATTACCTTGTTACTAACGATCAACATTTGTCTTTGTTGTTGTGCCACTAGAGCTGATGAGATGTGTGGGATTGTGGGGGAGGTCTCAGAGAAGGTCAGCTTCATTCAGGACAGCCTGTCGGAGCTGGACGGTCAGCTCGGTCAGCTTCAGGACCTCTCTGTGCTGGCTGTGGACACCCTCACTCTGCTCTCTTCCTCCGACAGCCGTCAACAGGAAGAGGCCCGCCTGGCTCAGTGTCGCCACGTTTTAACGGCATCTCATCACGTCCTCCCTCACAGCTGGACCCTCCCTCACAGGAGAGCAGAGGACTGTGATGCTTCTAATGTGCGTCGCCTGGAGATTAAAGCGTGCAAAAGCACGCCGACCTCTTTGCTAAAAGGCTCTGCTGTTGAGGGAAGTCGACGAGCGTCGCAGGAGCGCCACGTCGGAGTGAGAGAAACCAGAGCAGGAATAAAGGGACTGCCTGAGGCAGGAGAGGAAACGGCTAAAGAGGTGGGTGGCTACATCAGGAGCTCAGATAAAATTAGTTTGTCTAAAGAAGGGGTCTGCAACCTGTGGCTCTTTTCACCTTCCACAGTGGCTCTTAATAGCTAAATAAAGATTTTAATATTTTTCAACTTTATTTGATAAAATAATTGCACTAAATGTCCACAAAAGAAAGACTCCAGAACAACCGGTAATATTTTTAGATCTTTCTTTTTGTTATTAGTTTGTGAACTGTGCTTTTTCAGAAACAAAATTGGTTTCATAGGCCATGATTGTGTGCCCAATCAAAAATTTTAACTTTGGATTTCAAGCGCTCCCAATAAGTTTAAATATATCAACTTTAGAGGAAATAAATGATTTTTTATTGCATTTTCCACAAATATCAACATCTCAGAATAAAATGTATCCAGCCACTTTACTTCAAATATTTAAAAGTTTTCTTTGTTTTAAAACCTAAAAGTACAAAAGTATTTGAATGCGAGAACAGATTTTTTATAGTAGACATTTATCAGAAATTATGAGCAGTTTTTTTCCCCAAAACATCTTGTAATATTTGCCGTCTTAAACAAGTTTTATTTAGCTGGACTGGAGGCAAAATGGCTCCTTTGAATACAAAGGTTGCAGACCCTGGGTCTTAATGATTAATCTCTGAAACAGTAAAATACTCCCATACCAAATTATATGTAAAGTAGAATTTAAACAAACACATTTTCCACAGGACTTCAAGTCTGTGCCTGTTGAAGATCCCAGTGAGAACTGGTTCAGAGGCCCTGGACGTGGGTCACATGTTTCCTCCTCTCAGTTTAACCTCGGCGGTGGAAGGACTAAGATGCCCTCCGAATCCACTGAATCGTCCCGTTGTGGGTCTCCAATGTCACCCAAACCGTTCGGGGCGGCACATAGCAAAGCTTGGACATATGACCTACATTTGTATCCCAGTCAGGAGGAAGCTTCAGTTGAAGAAGGGGAAGAGGATGCTGAAAGGGAAGAGAAAGAAGAAGAAGAAGAAGTACCCAACCTGGGGGTATTTGTGGCCTATAGTAATTGTTTAACTCTACCTGACTGACATTGACAATGTTTCGTCCATCTTTTCTCAGGATGAAAGTCAACCAAGTTTTCCGTCTAGGCATTCCAGCCACTGGAGAAAACCCCCATTGCCCACCAGGTGGGCATTTGTGCCCAGAGAGCATATATATGGATACTGCAGGTCTCTTTCATCCAGCATGGAGAAGATCGCTTTTTCTGGTGGACCTCTCAGCCCAACGAAGGGATCTTTCCCATCTCTTGAAGAAACGACGGACAAGGAGTGCATGTCTGACAGAAGAGGCCTGAGGAATAATGCGTCTTTATGGTGCAGCAAGAGCCAAGGTAAAACTCCTTGTACCACTTTAATGTCCCGGGTGACTATTCTGTCATGCATCCAAATTCTCCAGGTTATATGTTTGTTTCTGCAGAATGGGGAAAATCCTCAGATTTCTCTCAAGATTTGGACAGCAGAGGCAAAATCCACAACAGGAAGACAGTGAAGATAAAGGAGAGCATTCCAGATCCAGTAATCATGCTGTTGATATCTACCTCTTTTCATGATAAAACAAACAGTTTGCCTAACAAGCATTAATTCTAAATCTAATTTTCTGTTCCCATCTCTCTCTCCTGTTTCTTGACAACAGGAGACGCTGGAGTCCCACTTGTCCGAGGCCTTGTGGGGGAAACGGCAGAGGTTTGTTGGAAAACCGACATGTTGGTCTGCTTCAACCAGCCTCAGTCAGCTCAGTAAGGATCTACATTCACCAACACAACCAGCTCAAAGTAATGGATTATTGTGAACAGGAAGAGAAGTGACGCAGGCTTCTGGAAAGTTTTATTCTGAATAAAAAGTCTGATACACTTAAATAAAAAAACAGTGGAACCAGTTGCCTGAAGAAGTGGCCTCGTTAGTGAGTAGAGTCCACTTACATGTAAAGGTTTTGAATTGATTTTAATATATGAATATGATTTGTATTTTTGCTCTTTATTTTTAATACTTTTTTGTAAAAATAGAGTTTTGGTATAAATATTGTTTCAGATTTTGATCCCACTGATTTGATGCAAAAGCAGGTGATTTCCCATCAGGTAAATCCTCTCTAAGCTTCAGTTTATATCAAGTCTCTGTTGGAAATATCGGTAAACACCTGAAGGATGTTTTTTGGTCTTTTGTTTTTCAGGAGATGTGGAGTCCGACTCATTCAGCTCGAAACAGCTTGGCCAAATCAATGAGCCGCAGGTCTTCGTAAGTCTCCGCTTCAGCTTTTCTTTCAGAGTTAATTGGAATATCCAAATATATATATATATATAAATGTATATATTTAACATCTGTCTTGTAGCTTGCAGAGCGGATTTGCTCCAGAAGGTATGTCTTATCATTCCATACTTATCATGTATTGTGTGGTTACTGTTTATTTATGTATAATGATTAGTACATGTTGGGTTTACATTGTAGTGTTTTATGTTTTATTTTTTTTTTCTTGCTGCAGCCAGGAGTTCCTCCTTCCAGTCCAGTGACAATCCATACCCACACTTTTCAGGTATTATGAAAATAATAGCAACACTTTTTTATGTGGCAAGTTTAAAAGATGTTTTTTTTATTATTATTATTTTTAGTTGTATACCCTTTTTGGTTGTTTTTTTCTGCATTTATTGCTTCATTATTTGTTGTTTTGATGGTACCTGTCTCTGTGTTATAAGCTATGGAGAGGAACAATCTGATGAGACTGGCTCACAGCATCCCATTTACTCCCGTTTCCATTTTGGGTAAAATTCTGGTTTTTGACAAACAAAAATAGTATCATTACATGTTCCCCCCCCCCTGTATTTTCTACCTTTTTACTGCATTAACTTTTTGTTTTCACAGGAGGTGAAGAAGTGAGCATCTACTTTCTGGAGGAAGTCTGCTCTAAAGCTGAACCTGAGTCCAGCTCTGTCTCTTCCTGGTCGTCGCGGGTCCAGTCTGCGATACTCAAGCCACTCTCTAGCGAGGAGGGCTCCCTGGACGGCGGTCTCCGGCAGGGCAGCAGAATGCTGTGCACCTGGGCAGAGCAGGACGTGCTCCAGCCTGGTCAGATATACGTGGTCAAAGCCTTTAAGCCAGAGGTGATCCGTGCTTGGCAGAGGTACTTCCATGGGAGCACTGCGATGCAGCTCTGTTTAAGGGTACGTTTTCAAAACCATCTTTGGAGCATTTAAGCAAAGATTAGCAAAAGTACCTCTTATATTCCCTTTAGCTTTGTAATATATAGCATGTTTGACATCCTGCAGGAGATCCAGCAGCAGAGAGCAGCCCAGAAGATGATGCATGTGTTTAACCAGATCAAACCCAAAGATATGCATCACTCACCAAGGTGTGTCGTGTGTGTTCTCTGAATCCCACCTGTAAGTGCATATGTCTGCATGAACTGACCTTGCTCCCTTTCTACTAGATTTCTAGATGTTTCTCTGGTGCTTCGGCATTCTAACGGCCAGTGGTTGACTATTGAGAGAAACTTGATCGGTGACTTCAGGAAGTACAATAACAACACAGGGGAAGAGATTGCCCCCTGCTGTTCATTAGAGGACATGCTACTGGCATTTTCCCACTGGACATACGAGTATTCACGCAGAGAAATGCTGGTGCTTGACATACAAGGTAAGCGTTTTAGTATTTTATTTTTGATTATTTATGACATACAAATGGATTATTTTTTTTCTTCCTTCTTTATTTGTTCTGGTCATATCTCTCTTTTATGTTGTTGACAGGAGTGGGAGAGGAGCTGACTGATCCAACAGTCATCATGGCAGATGACCAAAGGTACACAAATCCAAAATGGCAACATGTGGTTTCAGAAGGGTGTACTTTTTTTTTCTTTTTTTTTTACAGTGAGCTTCATAACTCTGACATGAACTGAAGGCAGACAGACGAACCAGTTTTTCGCTTCACACTATGACTTTCTGTCTGACTCCTTTGCAGCTGTAGCAGGGGTGAAGTGCTCTTTGGTCCCGATAACCTTGGAGATGCTGCCATCAATGGCTTCCTGCAGAAACACTCCTGCAACCTCTGCTGCCACAGGCTGGGACTAAAAGGTCAGAAATGACACAAAATTTTAAAGTCAGTATGCAGCTGTAAGAGGAAGTAAGAGTCAAGAAATATGGAGCTCCCAGAAGTTTTGAATGTTTTCTAAATGTCACTTTACAACAACAAACTTCAATTTATATTATTTGGATTTTACCTTCTAGACCAACATGAAGTAACGCATAACTCTTAAGGAAAACTTATTTTCAAAAGTGAAATTCATTATTAATATCTGGAGTATTTGCCATACCTTACCATTAATAAAATTCATTGCACCTTATTGAATTCATAAGTCACTGTGGTCCATTTAATCTCAGCATAAATCTGCGTCAGATCTTTGCTAGAGAACATCAGCAGACAAAAAAACATCATGATGATCAAGGGGAAAAAAGTTTAAAGCATTATATGAACTAACTATTGTTTTTGTGATGTTTGAATACTTAAGAAAACACATTTCCTTCCTAGTTATGTTGTTTTGTATCAACGTGTTGCTTCCTGTCACATCTGCGTTTTTCTACTTGAATGTCACCTCTCTGTCGTCACTCATGAGGCCAAGTTGGCTCTGAAAGAAATCCCCGACAACTTCAAATGAAGTCGGTGCGCACCAGCAGCCAGCTAATTAAGCAGCGAGTCTTCGTTTATTTCTCTAACAACAGTAGCGTTTGAGGCATGGGGGTGGGCCCTGCTTTGTGCGTTGTGCTGCGCGGCCTTTGATTACGTATTAATCATGTCTTTGTGCTGGCAATGTGCTGCTGAGACATTAGCTTTGATTAGCTATTAATTAATGTCTCTGGGTAGACACGATACCGGCATCTAGAGGATAACGGCGCGGAAAGAAACCGCACTCGAAAACAAACAAGCCCGGCAAACAAACACACGAAGGCAAACACTCAGACACAGTTGTTTTGATATTTCAAAGGTGCGTCGTGTTTGCTCTTCCTTTTCTTGTGTCCTCTCCAAGATATCTCCCAACAAATCAAACCAAATTATTCATGCTGGATGTGTGGACTTCCTCCCAGGCCTGTCAGTATTCTCTTTCTTGTGATAATGACTGTGTTATTGGAGTGGTGTGTCGCTAACTGATGTTTCTGTTGTTCAGATTTAAGGAGGCGCCCAGGCAGCAGCGAGAACAGCAGCGAGGCAGAGTCGGATTCGGGGAAGGAAGAGGGCGATGAAAACGAGATGTAACATTTTGACTGAGATAAAATTACACTCAAATGCACTTTTTCTACCAAAGATGTTTTTTCTGAAACCATATTAGCCTTTGTTTGTTTGTTTACAATGTAAACTGTCTGATAAGTGAGAGAGAGCTACGTCTGCCATCAGATGTTTCTGATTGGACTATTTGAACTAAAACTTGCTCATATTGTGCATTCATAATTCGTATGAATATAATGCAAAGAAACAGAAAATTACATGACATATAAGACATTTTTTGTATTTTCTTTTGTAAAGAATAAATAATTGAAAGATTGTAAACTTGCACACTGTGAATTGTTGTAGCTCAAATGAAAAAAATCAAAACGTAAAGCTTAAAAAAATAACAAAGAAAAGGCAGAGATGCACCCATAAAATTTCTTTTATTTATTTTTTTTCTTCCCACAACAAAATGTCTACAAAAGCAATAAAATATAGAATTTAACAAAAATCACTTCAGACCTTCACATTGTATGTACATCTCAAAGGAGGACTCACTGAGGCCTCCACAAAGCTCTGAACCTCTCCCCAGTCTGGGTGTGTAGGACTCCCTTTAGTAACATATGCATGCATGCAAATGCATTCTCCTCCTCAAGTGAAAATGGAGGCTCCAATTGTGTTTTTTGTTGTTGTTGTTTTTATATATATATATCGTGGAGCCAGATGTTCAGAGTCCAGCAGAGTCCCCAACAAGTGGGGGGAAAAAAGCAGAAAATGTAAAAACGATTCATCAGTACACATTTTCCTTTGAGTTCCCTCCTATTTTATTTTATTTTTTATCATTATTGTTATTGGTTTCTCATGTAAACTCACACAATAAAGCATCTATGCCCCATACTGCCAATCCTTTATCTCCTCACTAACTATGGCACTTTGAAAACAAAAAGATTTTTTAAAGTTGGTATTTTTTTTCATCTTATCTTAAGTTCTGTGTAAAAAGAGGTTCTGCAGCCCGGATACCTTTCAGCTTCCAGACACAGATTGCTACATTTTTGTTTCATTTTGTTCTTGCTGGGACGCAAAAAAACATTCTAAAAAATAAATTAACAATTTTCAAAAACTACTCCCAATTGCACAGACATTGTAATGCATCAAGAAAGTCTTACAAAGCATTGGTAGAGCAGAACATCGTCGCACTCTCTTCTGTTTCTCTAGCGCACGCACACAAGCTCACACACGTTTTCTTCATAAAAGGGAGGAGGAGGTCTGGAGTGGGTTTTGACTGAGTGTATGAAATGTGGTTTTGAAATCGACTGTCATAAAATGTCCGCGCAGCTCTCGACAGCTGCTGTTGTGCGCTCGGTGATGTCATTCTGTGTTGATGGAGCAGTAAAAGGCGCGTGATGTGTTCAGCCCCTTTCCCCCCTCATGCTGAACAAGCTACTCCATAACATTCAGAATAGATAACCCCCCAGCCCCTCCCACGTTGCCCCCCTTCACTGCCCTACTGCAGGTGTAGGGTTTCCAAAAGGCCAGTTTAGAACAGATCATTAACTTACTGATTTGTAGCAATCCGCACATTCAGAGGGTGGGAAAAACATTTCATTTCCAGTGACAAATTTCAAATCGTTTCCATATAAATTAGACATTTTATTTAAAATAAAAAAAGATAATTCAGCATGTGAAAAACTTGTTTTGAACTGAATAATAAAGTGGTGTGAAATTTGCCCTAAACCCTTAACCCACCGTTTCAAACCTCTCCCTCACGTCATCAAGAGAGGAGGAAACACAAATAAGTCCCGAATATTTCATTGCAATGAAACGTCATGCAAATAGAACAGAACAACAATAGGCTAATAGTAATAGAAGAATAGTAGTCATAATAAGAACAATAATAATAGTAAATAGTAATAACATAAAAATAATCTTACAATTCAAACATGACAGTAGTAAATGCCTCCAGTTTTTATTGCTACAGTATCTTACTTACAGTGTTGGGTACGACTTGTTCTTGCCAACGCATCACCATCCCTCCCACCCCGCCTCAAGGCTCCCTGTTCCACCCCTTTGATTCACAGTCTAACGAGGGAAAACAAAACAAAACAAAAAAAAAAAACAAGACACAAAAACTTTAGAGTTGGAATTCACTGTCCCAGGATCGCTGTCCCACCAGTGGACTTCACCCACTATCCTAAGACCAAGTAAGCAAGAGCTTACAGTCCAATGACAAGAGCACAGTGACATGTTCTGTGTTTTTTTTAACTTTTTTCTCCATCCCCACCTCTGTTTATGGTGTAAAAATTGCTCATCATGAACTCTGGCTCTCTACAAAACACGGACAGTGAATTCATCCTCTACACACATACGCACAAACATACAAATATAGACATGAGTCTATCAAAGCCTTGTCTGGGCAGATTTTTTGAAAATCCTAAAAAGTTATTCTTTTAAAGTTTTATTTATTTATTTCAGTAAATTTCCAAAAATATTAAACCCTCTTTTAATGCAAAGTGAGAAAAAGAGCTGCTCCCTGAGAGATGCTGTGTAGTGCATCGAGCCTTTACGAAGTGATTGTCTTTAAGAGTGACTGGCCTCTGATCTGTGGGTGGGGTTCAATGAAAGCCGCTGCGTTTAAAAGAAAAATGCCATTAATGGTGGAACGGATTGCTGATTGACCCGTGTTCCTCAGTTTCTTTCCCCCCGCCATAACGGAAACAAATGCACAGAAGGATTTCAATGCAATGATTCCCAGTGTCACTGATGCTGAGCTGATGGATTACAAATCTGACTGTGTCCCTGGATATATCTGCTGGAGGATTTGGCCACTGTGCAAATAAAAAAAAACATTTTCAAGCTTGAGAAACCCATTTAGAGTGCTTCATAGCACTAGATCACTGCCCACTAATCATGGCATCAAAATATGAAGTACAAAGAATAAAACAGTTGAGCTAGATTGTCATTTTGTTTATTAAGGAGATGAGCATTAAATGTAGCATTAAGTGTTTAGAGTTGTAGTTCCCAAAGTTTTTTTTTTTTTTTTTTCATTTTTCAACCCACAAGTTAAAAACTGATTAAGACCCAAACTAACAGTTGAAAGGGTGATACCATATTTATTTCTGTCATAAATATGGTATCATTTTTACCTCTAAATTTGATTTCTCATAACAATTCTCATGATAATTTCCCACCCCAACGTTGGGTGAACCCTCACTGTAAAGGGTGAATCATTTGGTCAATGGCTCATGAGATGTTCTTCTGCGTATTCATGCAGTATTGACTTTTCAGTTTGTTCCTTCACAAGGATAAAGGCTAACTCAAGCCCAGAGTGATTTTACAGTGTCCAAACACTAAATAAGAAAAAAAAGGTACAGCGTTTAAGTGCTAACAGTTATTGGAATGACACAGTGGAGAAAAAAATGTGATTGTCTAACACAACTTTCTACAAAAGTGGCCACCGTTAAAGCTCAGCTACATGTGGTGTTGAGATCATTGGCGGCTGCATTTGTTTACATTGTAATGATGAGATTTTGCTACACTGAAAACACAGCAGAGGTAGCAGGGGAATGCGTACCAAGATGATTCTCAGACATAATCGGAGATCAAGAGCAAACGACATATTGCATCCTTAGTTATTAAAGTTGTTACCCTGTTCCTGACTAGTGGACAGAAGAGGGGTGCGAGATGAGGGAAAGGAGTGGAGTAAGACCAGACATGCTGTGTGAAAGTTATTGCTTTCTAGAGAAAAGGGTCCTTCATATTCGCAGCCCACTGATATCCGTGGGCTGGATTGTGCAAATTGGACGGTGAGGGCGAACAGCACCCATCTAGATTTCAGTAATCAAAAAGTGTTTTCAATTCAAGTTTGTGTGGATTTTTTTTTTCTTCACATTTTTAAGGATCATCAGTACATGTATGACATGTCTTTGACTTGTATCTATTCATATCTTCCAAAACCTACTGAGAAAGTCCTGATAGACGTATTTAACACCAGGCTAAGTTAGGAGACGGCGTGAGCTTCAATGTGAGGTCCTGGTTTCTGATTGGTTCATTCTGATTGATTGTTCCACAGCAATCTACCTAGTATTGGACATAATTATTGCAGCTTGAAATAAACAACCGATAGGACGGCAAATCTGCCAGATTCTTTTTCTTGCAAAATAGAACATTTATGTATATATCTTCACCTTGAAAAGTAGTAGCCATTATTTTCTGTTTAAATCCTTCATATTCTCTCTTTACATTTCAATAACTTTTGATCAGAAGGACAGTAACACCTTCTATACATATGAACAAAATCCAGACAAGGCTTCTGCATATCCACAAACCCAAAATTGGCCCCCAGTTTTTGCCCAGTTTTCTTTTACAAGTCTCAACTTTACAAATTCTGTACACAAGAATCTATCAAATAAAATAAAACACATAGACAAGGTATCGTCAGCCTCTCTGGACTGCTGTATATTTAAATTAGGACTAACTTATTTTAACAGAACAAGAAATAATACTGGAATCCGCTCTCAACTAGAATAATATCTACAATAGCTTCTCTACATCCACAGTTCCCTCCCCCATCCAGCTTCGCCACATTTGCAATGTTTTCATTGGGGAAAAAAAAAGAACAAGAAAAAAAAATTTTTTTTTCAAGATTAAATCAATTGAATTTACCCACCTTTTTAAAAAAAAAAATAAAAATAATAATAATAATAAAAATTGACAGCTTAAAACTGTTTCTAGTTGTCTTGAAAGTCTGTACATTTCTAGTCAGTTCAGTTCAGGAGACACATGGAAGCCCCTCTGAGGTTGTGGCTCGGGGCGCGCTTCACTTGTATATACATTCTTCAGACTGTATCGGTGAACAGAATGGGATAAGTGCAGGACATTCCTAGTGTTGTTGGCGTTAACTCTTTAAGTTTCTAGTAGACGAATCCTCACCCTCCAGCCTGAGACGAGCCTGGGGGAGCTTAGAAATCTGTGGTTGCCAGAATGACGCGGTTGACACCTCCGCCAGCGTCACGTCAGACGAAGCTGACATAATTTCTTGGTCCTCTTTCAACAGCTGTTTATTGCATTCGGACCGCAGCCGGTCACTTAGGCATGGCCATGGCAGAGTTCGGGTCTGGGTTAAACAGTTCCTTGTAAAGAGGAGGAAAGAGGACGTTCACCGTTTCTGGGTGGAGTTGCTGGAAAGCCTGAAGCTCCTCGGTGTGGAGTGTACACAGGGCGGACAATGTTGGGATCCGGCTGATCAGCTGCCAAACGAGAAGAGATGATCAAGAACAAGATACTTACATTACTCCAACTATCTCTGACCCCAGACAACCTATTGTCGGAGTTCAAATTGTTGTGTGAAACATGTTTGATAAATTCTTCAGCCCACCTTGGCTAGTGCATCTTCGTCCATGTGGTTCTTCTGCATAATGTGCTGCAGAGCAAAGTAGATCTTCTCCTGGAGCTTCTGGACTTTTCGAGGCTCCATCAGCCATGGCCGATCTGCAAACAAATGATTGACCGATTCACTCACTGGAAAAAGTATAGAGCAGATGCACACTTAAAGGGGTGGTTTACCACTCTCCACAATGGCAGAACTGAATAAACTGAATTTCTCCAATTAAAACTGCATTGCCCTAACAGGAGAGATGAGTAACACTTCATCAGTTCAGCAGTTTTGAAACCGTGATTTTTGTATAACCTCGGTTTACCTTGACAGTGGCCCGTAACTACAGACGAGCATCAACAGGGTAATAATCTTGTTTTGCTTCTTTTTAAATATGCTGAATAAACTATCACCAAAGCTGTGGATGAACACTGACCTGTGGAAATTAGTACAGCCGCTGAGAAAAGCGCAATCTCCTCCTCCGTTAGCTGCAGTGAACACAAACTCTTGGCAAAGTCGAACACTGCGCTCACTAAGTCGTCACAACCTTCAGGACACAGAGGAGATCAGACGAGCAACAATATTATGACCTTTATTCTGCTTTGTCAATTATCGAAGAAAAAAAATGCATAAAAATAAATGTGGTACCTAGAGATTTAAACATCTGCATTCCTCCGTACTTCCCCTCAAAGAGCACAGTGTTGTTGAGAGGGTTGAAGGCTCTACACATTCGCACTAAGACCACCTCCAAACAACCTGGAAGAATAATTCAGACATTGGAAAAACATGATGGTTAACAGAGATGGCTTTTCAGAAGTGCAAAGGGCAATTATCTCTTTTCACCTAGGTAAGCTTTGACCAATGATCAGCCAGTCGGAAACAAAAAAAAAAATATATTTTTCTAATGGAGTCAGTCAAAGCACAGAAGATGTAGAAAGCTGTTTAAAAGGAAACTATTTTTCATAAGACATGCTGAAACTTATTTTGGGTTAATTCAGGCTGTGAGAGAGAGAGAGACTTTCAGGAGATAACAGGAAAGCTGAAGCTTTCAACCTCTTTGTCATGGAGGATGCAGGATTTAGAAATGTTGCCACTGTCTTAGAAATCACAGATTGAAGGTGCAAACATTTACATCTTAGTACGTAGGGATACTGCTGCTCTGGTAACACCTGCACATGTAATCATCTGGCCTTTAAAGTAGTTGTACAATAAATATTTTTCAGAGACTCTTCTCTCACGAACAGGTTGATGTTGCCTTTGGTCTTAATAAAAAATACCCACACAAAAAAGTATATTATTATGTTGATGCCTTTTTGTAATTCTGTGATTTATATAATATATTAGGTATCCATTGGAGTTTCTATGTAATTGAACAAATGATTCAATTACATACAAGGGCCAAAAACAAATAATTGCATCAAAATCTGGGTTACATTTAGACTTAACGTGGACTCATTTCTAAATGTGATTCAGAAACTGATTTGATTTCAAATTTGAGCTCCATCTGTTCAAATCAGAAACAAAATTCTCATGAGCAAAATAGTTTGTAATGAGCATAAAGTCAGCTAGCGTAGCAACACCTGGTCCTACAGCTCACCTGACTTGAGGAGGAGGATCTGGTCGTTCTGGCACAGCTCCATGAACCCTGAGATGCGCTTGGCGAACTCGACCACGTACTGGATGGCATGAGTGATCTGGATGGCACACTGCTGCCACAGCACGTCCCGTGGCTGCAAGCACCCAAATCCAGTTTAGGTACGTGAGCTTTATGCTGACATAGTTACATTCATATCAATAAAGGATTGAAAGCCACATTTTGTTTTAGTCGTTGACAGAATCAGCAAATGTTGTTGTTTTTATTCTACTCCATCGTGTTTTTTAGAAGAGAACCACAAAAAAAATTTTTAAAAAAAGCAACATGTCTTGAAAGCTCACCTTGCTCTGGTACATCTTGATCTCTTCATAGGAATGTGTCTGCCAGGCTAGCTGCTGTAGCTCCTCTGTTGTGTACTGACATGTTTCCAGGTGCGACTTGATGATATTCTGAGCGATCCGGTCTGGAAGAGAGCATTAGCCATTTAATCTTTTGCATACACCACACTAGTGTACTTAAATATGTTTTTATTTATAGTTGAATTGTTGTAGGAACCTGCATTTCTTTACATGCAGCACTGCAGCTAGAGTTAGGCAGTTTAGAGGAAGAGGCTCAAGTATTTCTTGTGCATAATTCCAGAGTTTTTTGATTTGGGTGTGAAGTGCTTAATTTTGACTAAGTATGCAATCGGCCAGAGGTATCCTCACAGTAATATGACACATTGTCAGCTAGCCACATAAGCCAGCCTGATCTCCTGTTGTGCTTTCAGATTAGAACACTGACTCACACTTTCTCCCAGACTTACTTTGAGGGTAATGATTAATTTCCTATGAGGAAGATGATAGCAGTTTTTTTTTTTTTTAGGAATAAACTATTCCTACTGTATCTGTAGCTCCCGAAGAATACATTTTCATTCCTTACCAAGCTCTCCCATGCTGACGTTATGTGGTCCAAACTGGCTGTCCTGGTAGCCTCCATAGCTGAACAGGTTTGGCACAGGCGTGAGGTCGTAAACGGGCTCCTGCTTAATGTGCTTCATGCCTGACATGTCCAAACCTGACTGGTCTGGAGACGGCTGGGTGGAATCCATGCCGTAGTAGCCGCCGGGGACTCCTCCGCCGTTGACGTGGCCACCTTTGGGTAGCTCTATGACGTGACCGTTGGCATACGTGCCCCCAATTTCATGGTTGAGGGTGGATAGTCCATTGGTTAGGCTGGAGGAATAAACACGAGCCAGAGCTTCAGCTTCTCCAGTTTGCTGCTGCCGCTGCTCCTGCAGCCGGGCCTGGTGCTTCTGGACTTCTGCATACAGGCTGTCCCGTTGCTTTTTGGACATGCGACCAAACTTCACCGCTGTAGGGGCAGAAAGTAGAAGCTAAGGTGGAAAAAATGCTACTAAAACGGGCTCAATAAAGCTTTGTAAGGAAATTAGGGCTGAAACAATTAATCGTGATGAATTGATCATTGAAATTAAAGTCAACCAATTTAGTACTTGACTAATTGTTTACTGACAGACTCCAAAAAAAAGCCATTTGAGCTGAAAAAACATAGTCAGAGCAGTAGTTAAGCCAAAACTGCACAATATATTATAAATATAGATTTTGCATTTAAGATTAAAACACCTTTGTCTGTAAATATATTTTGACAAAAACTCGCAAATTGCCTAGTTTTACCTTCACCCTGTTCAATTTCACTAAAGGAATGCTATGTTATTGCATTTTAACCACTAAAATCTTTATTTTCTTATTTAGAAAAGGAATTGAATTAGTTGTTTGCATTTTAATGCAAACAAACAATTCTAACAATTTCTAACATTGTGTAAAAAGACTTAAGTGGTCAAACAAAAAATCTGTTGAATGTGCCAGTTTCCTTTTGTCTGATTAATCTTCAAAACAATCAATAGAATAATCCACTACTCAAATAATCCTTACTTGCAGCCCTAAAAGAAATACCATCAAATATGATAATGGAGACAAGCGGGGTCTCACCATCTCTGGACATTCCTAGGGCGAGACATTTCTGGAGACGGCAGTGTTGGCAGCGGTTGCGGTTGGTTCTGTCGATGAGGCAGTTTCTCTGGCGGGGGCAGGAGTAGGAGGCATTATTCTGCTGACTCCGTCTGAAGAAACCCTGATTACAAGTCAACAAGAACAAAAAGAAATCAACACTCGGATACCTGTAGAGCACATGCGCCGTATAATTTAGTATGCAATTCCTTTCCCCTCCTCAGATCTTAGATCTTACCTTACAGCCTTCACACGTAATGACTCCATAGTGGATACCCGACGATTTGTCTCCGCAGATTTTGCATGGTATAACTTCGATTTGGGCTGTGGAGGGGAAAAAATGGCGAGAAGACAGAAAAGATTTGGATTAAAAATTGCATCCAGGACTCAACGCAAACTTTTGCTCCCCTGAACTCCACCTTGTTCAGTCAATGGTCCAGCAGCCCTGTTGGGGGTCTCATTTAAAGTTGCCATCAGTAACTGATTGAGCTCAGAATGTGTCCCTGGATGCTATTTGTGTGTGGCTTCAAATTCACAAGGGCACGGTGACATATGGCCATTTATGTCTTTGCAGGAGTTTTCTGCTAACTGGGGCACTTATGGCTGCATAAGTGCACACTAAACGTGCACACACAAACATCCACGCACAACAGTATATGACTCGACTGTGTGTGGATTCTTTGTGTTTGGACTGAAGTACAGAGAGACCCCCGCAGGTTAAAAGGCTTGTCCCATAATGAGAAAACTGGTTACATCACTGAAGTGCCACACTTTCTCCTCATGCTCATCTTTTCTGTTCTCTCTCACGACTCCTATTCTGCAGATGCACTCGTCAAACTACGTCATCTTACTCACTGTGAAGAGGCAGCTCCATGTGCACTCGCAAGCAAAAGGCACAGAATATGCACAGAAACTACTTCGGCTCAGAGAAACACCTGTTGTTTCTGTCTCTGAGCGCAGCCGGCCATGTCATGCGAACGGAGCGCAACGCCGCTCCCCAGGAAATGATGGCTGTACGTGGATGTGGAGGTAGGCAGGTATGCTGCTGAGACGGCACAGTCTCTATAAAGAGATTAGACAGCCTAACTAATCCTAAATTGTTTCCTTATGAGCTGGTTCCCTCCTCTGCTGAGTGCTGCCGTGCCCTCAGCTGAAACAGTCGTTCACATGTTAATCTCCTTGCACAGTCCTACCTGTGGGAAAGTCTTGCATGAGTTTCGAAAATTCCTGAGAGGTTCACAAGCAGATGTGGTGAATCCATGCATCCTTCCTGCAAGTAGTTTTAACTATTACCTAATTGATGCACATACAATACTTTCTATTGCTTGTGTGTTTTTATATGCATGTTTAATATGTCCAAAAGTGCATTTTTTATACATATGGCAGTTATAAATATGCTATGCATATATAAGTATAGTTGTATTTCTATCCAAAGAGAGTACAGGTGTGTATGTGTGAGTCTGTGGTAGAATGAGTCTGCAGTATGCATAATTGGATAATGACTTATGAGGATCAATGGAGTCATTTCTGTCTGTCTAGCAACTGAGCCGATCGCTGCTATCTATAAACTCTAATGACAGAGATGTGCATCCAATAATGAAGAAAATGAGAAGCAAAAGCAGGTTCTGTTTTTCAGTTCATTATGATGGTGGGTTATTAGAAAATTAGATTCAAATCATATTTTTGTTTAGAACATTTAAAACCAAGTCCAGTCTCGGGTTTTCTACTGAGATAATTCATCTTACTGACGGCTTATTTGGAGTAAGACACTTTTACACACACACACACACACACACACACACACACACACACATATATATATATATATATATACTTCTAGATTTCTATATTTACTAAAATAAGGACCAAGTGATTGGGTAAAATTACTTGCTAGTCAGTTTAACAGTTTATCATTTTCATTTTCCTCTCATTCACTCTTTCTTATCTCCTTCTGGTCATTAAAAGGCATAAAATGTTACAATCAAAATGATTCAACCTCCTGGCAGATTTAGGTTTTTAATTGTTTTCTTTCTGCAAAGAAGTTTGTTGCTAATTCGAAATGAGAAAAATGTCTTCTTTTTTAAATGTACATTTTAATAAAAGATTTAATGTTGAAAATAATTTTTACCAGTGGAAAAGCTCTTCTTTTTTTTGGGCATTACAGTAATGAAATAATACATAATTGGTGAGCAGCTTTTTACTGATTTCCACTGGTGTTGAGGTGATTCTCTCTCAAAGTCAAGTCAGAAGAAATGTGTTGGTAAAACTAAAAGATTACTTTAAACCCAAATCTATGAATAATTTTGGGTTAACTGTATCTAACTAGCCTCGTCACGTGTTCATTGCATATTCAATATCAAAATATTATTTGTTAAATAAAGATCTTCAGTACCTAAAGTAAAAAAAGAAAAAAAAAAGACCCCATGTTCTTGAGTTTTGGTGCAGACCATGATGTGACCCATTTCCACCAGTTCTCGGCCATCCGGCTGCAAACTGGGTCACCGTGGAGTGCTGGACTTGGACAGCACACAGAGTCCAAACACAGCTGTCAATGAACGTGGGTCTGTGACGCACTATTAATAGGCCGCAAAACAGGTCAGTTCCACCCGAGAAACGGATGATGTCAACAGACCAAACGTGAGCAGCAGTCAGAAGACGGAACAGTAATGAAGTGGATCACCCATTTCTGTGAGAACCTTTGCAAAAAGTGCCACAGTTTCAAGGTTTTAATACAAAACTTTCAAACGAAATGCACCAACATGATCTATTTGCGTTTTGTTTACAGCAGAAAATCAATAACTATTCCTTGTACTGCAAATATAATATTTATATTAAGTGTACAATGTACATTATGCACTTCCGATACTGGTATCTTTAAAATTTCTAAAAATAATTTTTGATACATAGACTAAAGCTAAAATATATAATTAACACAATTTCCAATCACCCTAATTAATCTGATAGTTAAACAAGAAGCTGAACTGCAATTATGTCCATTGGTGTGATATAAAGTGGATTGGAAACTGGATTTTCAAAACCTTACAATAGGTTGATCCCATGATCCATGGCTATAATAAAGTAAGTTGGTTTATATTTGTTTTATCAGTTTTCATTGCTTATCTCACTCTGTATCGATTCTCTTAGTTTCGGTTATTTGGCTCAAACTTGTTGGTTATCATGTGCCTCTGCAGCTAAGTGAAGGTCTTTGGGTTCAAGCAGTTTATGTTTACTTCACTCTCAGCTGTGTGATGTGAATGCAATTTTATACACACTTAATGATGGCTGTCGAAACAAGCTCTTTGTATTTACATCCCATCATCACCATGTTTTGGGAGATTATGCTCTTCTTTGTATCACATAACGAGGCCCAAAAGAGCTTGGGCGTGTGGGCTTGTGCATTGTTTAAGTATGTGTTTCAGAGACATTTTTGAGCATTTAACTTCTAAAAACGATGCCAGGAATAGTAATGCATGGGTCCTTGTGTGAGTGTGTGTCTGACAAACTCTATTTGCTTGCTTGTGTGGGAGTGGAGCATGTGTGTGTGTGTGTGTGTGTGTGTGTGTGTGTGTGTGTGTTACACTTATAGCCAGTGGCAACTGTCAGGTGGGATACATAGAGACAGTCATGACAGCATCGCTGTTGCCAGGGTGACCGCCCACTCGCCGTACTCGTCTGGATGTCGAAGCAATGATGTGCTAAACCGTCACACTCTTAGAGGAAGTGATGTCATCCGCATGTGAAGCCAACACAACATGTCATCAGTGATCGTCTGTCGGCCCTATCCGAGCAGCTGAGGCTTTGTGAATGCTTCATGAAAATACTCCCACTTCTGCATCGACGCAGTTTGAACTTCAGCGGCGTTTTATGCATGTGACAGAATCGAGACGTGCCATTTGTTATGTGTAAAGGGAAGTCACCGACGATGCTTTGTTATGCGAGACATGATTCTACATTACAGAGACAAACCCGGAGCTTCAAGGCCGCAGCAGAAAACTGAACTGAAAGAAGAATAATTCAGATATTCCAAGAGCCATTCTTGACAGGCATCCCCTTTGCAAGGAAAACACGAGTGGGAAAAGCTCCACTCCACTCTGCTTTTCCTCAGGCTGCATGTCTTTTATCAGGGGTGGGAGGGGACTTCTTTCTGACCTAAGCCGACCCAGTCAGAGCAGAGTGGCTGACAGCATCCTCAGCCAGCGGGACAGTGAGTGTTATCCTGAGGTAATTATGTAAGAGCAGGACTGCAGCGCTGGCGATATCTTAGCTCAGAGGAGGATCAGGCGCGCCACACAATCTCTTGAGCGAGAACCTACTAGAGGTGAATTTTCCAAAGAAGACAAAGATAGTAGTGCTAGAGTTGCCCATAAGTACATTTGAATATGTGTGTGGGTGTGTGCTTGTGTGTGTGTAGCAGACTGTGGCCAGGAGAGCTGTATTGAGCTGGCACGTGTGTTGTGATAATTGATTTTTAATGAAGTAAGGATCTCCTGTGTATTTCCAAGGCTGGCCCTTTCTCTAAATAGAGTCCTAATTATCTACATCACGCCACACCAAACGGCAGCTGCCTCGCACTCATGTCTTTGCAATTCTTCACTCTGAAGCGTGCAAGTGTTCACGCACGCTGCGTCGTACAACTCTTGGGAGATTTGAAAGGACGGCGTCCCTTTCTGTTCGGACTCTGCAACGGCAGAGAGAGGCCACTAGATGTTGCTGTACATGTTTGCTTTCCTTGTGCTGTCGGTGTTGCCAAAGGGCCAGACCGGACATGCATGTTTCATTCACAGCGCCTGCAGGAAGCTGCAGCAGAGCCATACCCAAAGCAAAACACAGAGTCATGCAGCAATAATACCAGGGAGCGCAGTAGAGGTTTTTTATTTATTTATTTATTTTTTTTGTACTTTTTTAGTGTTGCAGTTTATAGAACAGTTGAAATCACTTTCTGCCTTAACTTCTGCCAGTGCCATCCTCTTCAGAAATACAAACACAACTCCCGCTGTAGTCTCAAGGGCTGATTTGATAAGGTGAATGTGGGTGGTAGCTCTTCATTAAAAAATATGTATAGCTGCTTCCCAGCTAACTAGATATCTTTGGGGAAAATGAAGGAGATCGGCGTTTTACCCCCCACCACCTCCTTGTTAAATCCGAACAGCTGCGGCACTGATCATGGATGCCTACACGCCGTTGAATTATGCGATCATCCCCTTCACTTGAGTCTGTTTGACTCCTTCACTGGTGTCTGAGTCTTCCGCCTCGCTATAAGTGGCTGTGTGACTGGGAAATCATTTCAGTTTCTATCATTTCAGTTTCTCTGTTTTATGATCTATTTCCATCTCTCAGGGAAAACCTTGTCTTATCTCACTGAGCTTAGAGAGAGAAACAAGCTCTTTCTCTCCCCCTCTGTCTCGCAGCCGATGATGAAAAACATGGAGAAAAGTTCTGATGGCGCGATTGCCGAGTGGGTTAATGCACACTGCTGGGAATAGCTTACAGCAGTGCTTACTTGGGTTATCTCCCCTGTGTCTCCTGTCATGTTTCCACATCATACTGTCCTATTAAAATCAATGAAAAGCTGCATTTGGTCTGCTGTGTGCTGTTTTACTCTTATTTTCCTTTGCCGCCTGTCTGAAACATCGAGAACTTCGCGAGGAGAGTGGCGGACTCTCGGCTTACCTTAAAGGAATGGAAATTTTCATTTTGCACATCCACTTCTGTGCCACAGATGCCAACCTTTAAGTGCCACTAATGTTTTCGGATGGGATTGAAAACATCCCATCCGATTAAGGCATGTTTTTCTGCTATATTTTTTAGAAAATATGATTTATAAAGTGTCATGTTTGTCCTATTTTGATTATTTAGGTGCTTCAGTATAAATTTACCACCTTACCAATTGTTAACCCTTTTTGTTCCCACATTACCATTATGTCCTTTGTACTTCGACTACCTACCCAGCTGGTAAAACCACATCGCATCAGTTTATTTTTCTTTACTTAGTAAATTACTTCATCATTTAAGGGCTTGATCTCACGTATAATTCAACTGTTATTTTCTGAAGGAAATTACACCGTTTCCACTGATTGCTGTTCTAATCCCTGATTTGACCAGTCAGTTTAAATGAAATCTCAGATTACGACCCCAGATCAAAACAAAACCTGCAATCCTCTACAGCAGATGATGATAAGAATTGTAAAAATACAGATAATATAAGAACTGATTGGTTTTGGTTGTTTTATGCGAAATCTACTTGTGTACAAAATGGGAAGAAAATTACCAGCATTTTGTTAAGGCAATTGAAAACTGTGATTTATTTAGCGTGTTTGACCAGATGTTGGTCATGAAACCACTTTACAGTTTTGTAATTTTGGTCTTTCAAACCACTTGATGTTTTTGGCCAAAAATGTTGGAGGCAAAATGACCAAAACTGCAAAATATCACATTTTCTTACAGTGAATAACAAACACACTATGAAAGAATTATTGGTAAGAAATGATGGTCAGGGTAAAATATTATGTGGGAGGTGGTTTCTTATACATAACGACAAAAACTACAAAAGTACTAAATGGAAAAACATATTCAGCACCCATTTTACTCAGAGAATTTGGGTTTCTTTTAATGGTTTGCAAACAAGAGAAAAACTCTTTTTTTATTATTATTTTTAAAGCAAATATCTAACTGGTTAACTGAAAACCCAGCTGGTGGTTGAATATAGATGTTTTCTAACATTTTTTTAAAATCAATGATCTGAGATGAGTTTAAGATTAGGTGCTAGTCATTCAGCTCCTTTGCCAATTTATATAGTAATTTTACAGCAGTTTACATGAATTGGCTTCATGCAGACAAACTATTAACCCTCTCAGGCTCAAATTAAGTTCTAGTTGCAGGAACAAATCTGATATTTAGCTGTTGCAAATCTGCAACATCTGCCTGGAGAGGGTTAATTCACATCTGACAGGGGGACATTTCATACCCTCTGACAATCGACAATTTTCTATCAATTAATTTTTTATAAGACACTCATTGTAAGAATAAATAGTTTTATGACAAAACAATCCCAATAAATCATAATCTCTGCCGGCTGATTGTTGCTGAAAGGTTTTTAAATTTGATCCGGGATCAAGAACTGTCTTATTTCACTAAAAGTAGATCTGGAGCAAAATAACTGGTATTTATTCCAAAAAGTATTGTACTAACATAAACTGATGCGACAGTTCGAGTTCATGTAAAACGATTTGCTTTGGTGTTCGAAACGGAAGAAGGAAAAGATTAAACGGGAACATTTAAGTACAAACTGGCAACGGGGCCAACTGAGTTGTTTAGACCATGATGGCCTGCGCTGATTAGTAACAAAGTGCTGACATACTGACCTAAACCTCCCTATTATTTGTCTACATGTTTACACATTCCTACCCTGTAGAGTCTGCTGTGCAGTGTATTATAGTAATAATCATAATTCCATCCAGTGGGCCAATCTCCCCTCCCCCATTGCAACCAAGTCCGCATCCGTCTTTTAATGTAGACAGTTAGACAGTCACACTGTTGCTATATGGACACACACACACACACACACACGCCTACACACATACACACACCCCAACCATCACCTTAACCCTCTCTCTTCCCCTCACACAGATACACACCAGATTCACTCTCACCTTCCCACCCCCAACACTCACACCTATGCTGTATGTCAGAGGGCATGAGCTTGTCCAGCTTGCCATGCAGCTCCAAAGCACTCTGGGTAATTGCTCAGATAGCAGGTCTGGGATCAGCTGCAGTTTGCACAGAGAATATTGTGCCACAGTGTGATTGGACGCCATAGAAAGGGAACAGAAGGGGGCCACTGGCTGTGATCCAGAGCATCGATTCTCACACACACACGCAAACGCGCATGCACGCACACAAATACACATGCACGCTCACGCAGACACGTTCAGGCAGACTGAGGCGCACATTCAGACATGCTCAAATGCATTCATCACTCCAAACCACCTTCAAACAAAAAAAAGAAAGCGGCAGACTTTACAGTATGTTTCTCAAACTTGCCCTCCCCCATGTAACCTCTAACACACACACACATCGTCTACATCCCAGTGTAGCATGTGTCCTTGCACAGATAAGAGAAGACAGAGGCGTGGGAAAAAATCCACAGGGTTAACTCAACCCCATGCATGCACACTCCCGCATGCATGCATGTATACACAGTCTGCCCATCTGCCGCCTCAGATTTGTCTCTCAAGGCCACTGTACACACACACACACCCCCCTACATGCACACACGTAGTCTCACGGTCCAATCCACTAGGTGACCTGTAGGACCCTGATGGCCCCTGACCTTTCCTTAAGAACCAAGTGAGTTCAACAGAGTGGAAGGAGCAACTGTAAGTGTGGGAGGCCTGCATCTGGTCGTTACCGTGCCGAAGTCGGCTGCAGAATCGGACACAATCTCGAAACGCACGCAGATGGCTGTAAAGCTTCCCTGCCTCCTGTATTACACAGAAGCTTTTCATCTGCCTTCACGTTAACAGCCGTGTGTGCATTTGGATGGTTGAATTCATTCAGCGCTTAAGAGAATACAGGAGAAAAAAAACACACACTGATTGAGAAAGTGTCAAAAATAATCTGTTGGCGATGGATGTCCTCCCTCAGCCTCGCACCCCTCTTACTATGGTGTCCCTGTTGAGCCTAATTGCAGATGACAGTGTGAGTGTGTGGGTCTTTGAGGGGGAAGGGAGAGGAAAAGTGGTTGTTCCAGAGTACAGAGGAAAAATAGAAAAACAAGAAGAGGGGTGACAAAAACTCAGGTCTTATGTAAGAATGGGGAAAATTTTCCTTTTTTTCTTAGTAGAGTCAGCGATCACTCAAACAAAACCAGCAGACGGGAACATTGGCATAAATCAGACTGAATGGACTCTAAAGCATTAATAAAGAGAGCTGCACACAGTGGGAACGGCTAACAAAGTAAAATGAAAACTGGCCACTTTCTTTCCAAAACTGACTGCATGATGTGTCTGTGTATTCATGTTCCTGAAAGGCTTTTATGTAGGGTACAGAGGCAAAACTTGCCAGGAGAAATAAAGGTTCAGCACTTAGTCATGGTTTTTAGTCGTTAAACTGAATCATCCTATCGAGCTTTCACACATTCTGCCATTTAACACCTACATTTCTCTTATTTTAAAAAGGAAAACATGTTTCCTTAAGCTACCTATTATTATTCTTTTGTCTACATTGTGCTAAGTTGTGCTTCTTTAAGTTCTGTGTGCAGAGTTACGTTCCTGCAACTTATGTCCCAAAGGCAAGTTCTCGCCTTTAGCAGAATGTTTGTTTTGGTTTAGGGTATTTTATTCTTTTTTTAATGGTTATTACACCGAGTTATCTGCAGGTAAGGATTTTTAAGAAAGATTTACTCACTGAGTTTTTCTAGTTGATACTGATTAGTGATCTTTATTTCGCCTGCAGAGGCAGATTTTGTTCTTCACAGTATCGTAACACACAAAGCAAATCAATATATATGCTCTGGGTTCCTGGAAGTATGTGGTAGATTTCAATACTGAAGAAAAATGTAAAAGGTTTATACATTGAATCATATCATATAATGACCTTTATTTAAAATTTATTAAGCTAAATAAATGTGCATAAAAATGTATGCAGTTAGGCTGCATTGGGGAAAGGATGGAAGCTCTTAGTATTGATGCATGTAATAAATAGAGGAAAAAATCTGTTTTTTCAGCATTTCAATTGATTGGTGCTTCTCCTATAAGCGTCGCTTCAAGCATTTCATAACACCTTTCGAGCACAGAGAAAGCACAAAAAACCCCTCTTGATTAAATAGAGATCTGGTTGAGTTCTCAATTAGCTTTACGTTTGTTTTTAATTGACTTTAATGCATGTGTGTGTTTTATAGCGGCTGTTAAAGCGAGTGGGTGTGTGAGCGCACACATGTGCGACCGTGTGCGTGCGTGTGTGTGCGTGCGCGCCCTCTCCCAGGGATGGCCGCTAATAGCTCGCCTCGGGCAACAATTTAACTCAGCCTAACAAGGTTCTCCCCAAAGTGGCCCCCAGGGGCATCTCTCACAGAGGCAAATTGATCACAAAGATTATCAAACGGCTCGGCTCGGCTCGGTCTGACTCGACCCGGCCCGTTCCTCTCTTCACCTGCTCTCCCTGCCTCCGATGGGAGGATTAAATAGAACGTCTTCTGAATGTTAAATCTGAGAGAGCAGCGAAGGCAGCAGCGGTCTACGCTTCCTAATTGCATTCTCTTTGTGAATGACGGCCGACCTAATGTCAACAGTCTCTCTCTCACACACAAGCGCGCGCACACACATGCGCACAAGATTGAAGAGCCACGGCCCGGGAAGGGGAGAGAAAGGCAGGAAGACCAAATAAGAGTCCCCTCAATGAGATTAGCAGCACTAAAACAGTTTAATCTTTGTCATTAAGAAAAGATGCCAACAGTAGGCTAAATCATATTATAGGCTTATTGTAGACGGTGCGTGCTGCCGTGGAACACCTTCACAGAGGATTTACTGTGGCCACTTTGGAGATAATTTGTGCACACAGTCAAACTTCATCTGTCATTTTAGACCTTCAGAGTCACTCTGAAGATTTTCTTGGTGCAAAAAATGGATAAAATTATTGTTTTATGTGCTCCAATTTTTGTGGAACTATACCTATTGAAGAATGATTAAAAACTGAACAGAAGCATTTTTAGATTTTTGCACTCAATTAGGTAGAAATACAAAGGCTGGAGTGTTTTACACACATGCACACGCGCACCCCCCCCCACCCACACACACACACACACACCGTCTCTCCCTCAGTATATAGACTAATCAGCTTTCAGGGTTAGCTAAAGTCTAATAGGTGGTTTGCGAGCATGGACTTTGGATGCAGCTATTGCAGGCGCTCACGTTATTCATTGCACAGGAAGGCTGCGGCGTGGAAGTGCAATCTGAGGACGTGAAAGTTTGCATCTGTGTGTGTGTGTCTGCAGAGTGTGCTGGCGTGCGTGTACATAAACACAAATTAGGCCTTTAGGACACCCTCCCTTGTTGGTCTGCATGAGGCCCTGGTTCTTGCACAAGCAGAAGCATGCATATAACTACAATTGTGTGATTATATAACTCTTAAGTCTCTCTCGTACTTACCCTCCTTTATTATCTCACTCATTCACTCCCTCACATTCTTCTTTCTTTCCTTTTTCTGTGTGTATTTTTCAGTGTGGCTCAGGGATTCCCATTCAGATTCCTCATTATAAGTAAACTGATGTTTTATTGACAGTAATATAATTGCAACACTGAATGAGAGCAGTTGAATTAACTATTAGAAGCATATTTGAGCTTACTCTGTGACCTTGGACCAATGTTTGTCTTGCTCTTCATCTTTTACTTTGTCTCCAAGCTCACGAAGCGTTGTCGCCCCCCTATCTCCCCTCCACCCCCGTCTCAGTTTTTATTTCAATCTAAATCTGTAAAAAAAAAAAAAAAAAAAGTGAATATTGAATATCACAGTGCCCTCTGAGACACGCTGCCTTTATGGATGAGTAAAGCTGACAAAAACAGAAGGAGCCGTCAGAGGACTCGGTGACTTCAAGGAAGATTTCAAGTCTAAGAGCGGTTCAGGCTGGAATCTCTCCCGGCGAAGATAAAGCAGAGACGCAAAGCAAAGTGCGTCGTATGGCCCGCGCTTTGTGTGTATTAAGATTTAACAAAGAGAAGAAAATTGAGTGTAGCAAAAAAAAGAAGAAAAAAAAACGAAGGGAGACCCTCTAGACTGCCGCAGAGTAATGAAATCAACACGAGCCGCTGCTACGCAAACACGGGCCTTGATAGCATCTCAGTGGGACCCATGTCCAGGCCACACATGTTGGCACGTTTTTGCCCCGCCGTCTTGGAAAAGGTCAGGAAGGCACGCTAGGCGAGGACTGGAGTCAGACGTGGAGACAGCGAGGAGCGACTCCTGAATGTGTGTTAGACCAGCACTCTGGTGGTACCTCAGTCAGTCAGTAGGGCTGAGTTGAAGGATTAACTACGTGACCTGCATGGGCTCGGGGTAATCTCTCTGCTATTCTTACGTAACACTGGGCCATTAGTCAGCACAAAAAACAAAACAAAACAATAAACAACACAACAATCCTCTGCTCGGAAGCGGACCACAAACAGGGCGATGTAACGCTGCCAGTCGGAGCCACTCAGGCCAGGTGCCACTATTGTGTGCTATAACTGACTCGGTGGCAGCAGTGGAAAGATGCAGTTTGCTTAAAATAACATCTAACTAACTGATTCCCTAACTTATTTTGCAATGAGTCTGTAAGCTGGCTTAACAGTAACTAAGAAGTGTTTCCAGTTCATATATAATGATTTGTAGTTGTGTGCAGATACATGGTAACTGTGCTAATCAGAGATTCCCCAATCAACTAGAGATCACATTTACACAATTAATGGAAGCGCCAGTCCTAAAAAATCATATTTTCTTCTCCCTGTTCATAAAATGTAGAGAAATCCCCGATATTTGCGATCTGTAAGTGCATCAGCATTCACTTATGATTCATACATGAAAGCTAAGCTGGGGTATTTTGTCAGCCCAAACATCCTTAGTCAGTAGGTGTCTTCACATGGACTTCCTTTTGCCTTTCACTTTTCTGTTGTTTAGATGGGAGGCAACATCACTTTTTCTGTCTGCACCATGAACGCTTTGCTCAGAGTGGGATAGCTGTTAAAAAGATACTAATTTAAAGCTTGTGTTGTTATCGCTTCTAAGAAATCATTAAAGCAGTTATTCCAAGTTCAATACATGCAGAAAACTGATAATTGATGCGTAAAATCTTTCATTGCCTTAAATTTGACTTTTTAACATCAAACACAATCAAAAGCCACTCAGGTTTTATGTTCCAAAGATCTGTCCAGACAGACTGTTTCCGTTGGCTTTGACTAAAAATTGATCCCCGCGATGCTCTGGAGCTGGACAGATCGATGCTCACACAAGCCTCCAAAGCGAAGCAGGATGGGACTAATTCTATTGGCATGAGGCCGTCATGCGTAGCGCAGCAGCTTTTTCTGTGTGTCTGAGTGAGTTTTGGGGGGCTTTCTGTGATACCTTACTGCCAAGTGACAGTTTTAAACACTGAGACTGAGACTGATTCATAGATCTCCTTTCCCTTTTGGCACATCTGTTTGTAAACTCACTTGACCCCAAAGCATCTAATGGATTGTAAATCTCTCATAGGCTAAAACTGAAGCAATCACACAGAGAAATTAAATATTAGGTGCTGATGTAAGAGTGACTGTAAGTGAATCAAATTTTTGTTTAAGCTTCAGCTAAAATCTCTATTTAAGTCCTAAATGAATTCATTTGACCTTTTTGAAACATTTGCTAAGAATATTTATGAGGTTAATGGATTCAAATGTACATCAGATAAATGACTATTGGCACATTTTTAAGATTTATAATTTACAGTATGGTGGTTAAATAATAAATGGTTTTGATTTTAATCCGCGCTCAAAGTTACAATTAAAGCAATTTAGCGTCGTCAAAGTCATCTCTAAAATCACTTTGCACATCAACGTACAGACACGGTTAACCAGTCTACTTAACGCTGACCCTTCTTAAAGCAACACGCATGCCTAGATGCTGATTGCGTCTCCCGATGGCACCGTCAGTTGTTTATTCCCGGCTGCTCCAATGCCGGGTGATGTGGTGACATCATCTTCGGTCGAGGCTTCAGGAGTTGTAGCTTTTGTTAAATGTTAATTACCACGGCTCATGAGAGGCCTCTATTTTTCATAACCTTGGTTGTGAGCAAATTTCTGTGTAAGGGCAGCCCAGACTACACACACACACACACACACACACACACATACACAGGTTGGGAGCGGGGGCCGCACAACCCACACTGATTTAATTCTATCTGACAAAACCCTTTGGGGCGTGCAGAGGGAGAGAGGAAGATGGAGAGAGAGAGAGAGAGAGAGGTTGGAGGGAGGGGCCATGCTGAAAGAGGGGAGAGGGAGACGCTTCGGGGGCCTCTTCTGCCGTACACGGCTGTAAAGTGAAAGCAGGAGCTTTCGGTATGCCCCCCCTCCCCAATCCCAAAAAGCCTCTGTGCACGAGAGTGGACGCAAGACCCATTAGAACGTCCACAAAATACAAGGTGGATGAGAGAGGAGTTTGCCATGGGATTACAGAGAGAGGTGGTGGTGGGGGGGTTACTGGCTCAAGGTTTGATGGCCTCAAGCTACTGTAGCACATAGCTCCACAAGACATTATGATGTATAAAGAGGTTTTATTATTTTGCATGTTGTTTCAATTAAAAAATACAATTAAAAAATATCTAAATCACAGGCATTTTATTAAACTGTCATTAATGTTTTTTTTGGGGGGAAATATTCAACAAATCATCTGGAAATCAGACAATTTCCCCCTGATTGACTCTTGTCACTGATCAACAGGCCAAATAGTTGGAAATCAGAGAGTATGCAAAAATGTCAGTATTTTTTTTTTCTATAAACACCAACAGCAGGTACTTTGATGCACTTTCAGGAGTTGGATAAAAATCAGATAAAGTTTATGGACATGTGGTTTGATGCATACATTGAAATACTCCTGATATTTATTTATTGTGTCTGTTGGTTTTAAAACTACCACCTATATCAAATAACCTGAACCACTTTTCCCCCTCCTTTTTATGTTGTAGAAATAATAAAAGTTGACCAAACTGCAAAGAGAATCAGAAATCGGTATTGGTCAGGGAAAGGCCTTATCGGTGCCTCTCTAACAATCTGATATGATCATTAGAATATTGCTACTCTATTAATTGTTTTTTTTAATTTATAAATATGTCCTGATATTTTATTGTCAATTGAACACAAATATGCATTATAATTTCACTGGTGTATTGTTTCAAAGTTTCCCTCCAGTAGGTACAACTGCTTTTTGAAGGCATACAGATCATTACACAATATCACGATGCAGTTTTATGTGAAATTTGCAAGTGGATAAAATATCTTTTGAATTATTCCATGCACAAAAGTCCAAGCATTCAATATGCTTTCAAAAAGAATTTTCCTGTGTCAGATTATAAGTGGCAGCAAGATGGAGTTCAGCCACTTAAGACATAATTATTTAAAAACTACATTAAACCCACAATCATCCCATCTTGGACAGTGGGGCGAATTTCTAAAAGAATTAATTGCACAAAGTGAAGAAAAGCAAGTCAAAAGTTTAATACTTTTTCTTTTACATAAACTGATAGTAAACTGGATAAGAAAAATGTTCAGAGAAACACGGGGTGGAAAAAAAAAAGCACAACGTATTTTCTTATTTAAATCAAATTTCCATTCAGGAAATTGCTTCTAGGCGGTGTTGACCAGTGGGTCAGTGTGTTATCTCTACGTAAAACACAGGGCGTGAATTGTGCGTATTTGACCGTGAGTGTGCGCACAAGACGACATTGACATTGGAGTTGAACATCCACGGCGCTGGTGCGCTTGCAGCTTTGTGTGTGCGTGCGTGTGTGTGTGTGTTTGTGTGTATGGAATGGGTTAGTGGAGCGCTTGAAAAGTTTCCTACAAATTCCCCAAACACAGTTCAATTAAGTTGATCACCCCCCGACAACGAACCCATTAAAATAAATTCACTTCTGCATGTGATCTGGCTGACTCCGGTGGGCACTTGACGTGCAAATCCTGCCACTTTTAATTTGTAATCACAGATCCGAGTGGATTTACGAGTCGATTTGCATTCCTGAATAAACAGGCGTGGAGATAAAGTTATTTGTTGCACTGTAAGGTGGTTGTGGGAAGTGTACGAATAAAAGTTACAAAGAACAAACAATCCCCCCAGTCGATAGTGGAATAAAGCGTGTCGCTCGGCGTGCGTGCGCGTATTTCCACGGGGATGATGGTCTTACCTCGCATCGTGTTGGCGCTGCTGGAGCTGGTGCTGAGGCTCGCTTCCCAAAGCAGCAGTCATGAAGAAACAAAAATAAACACTTAAAAACAGGGGGGCTTCTGTGCGGTGCTGTGTGCGGGGTGGCAAAGATCCTTGGTTAAAAATAACAGCGGCGGCAAAAAATAGCGTGGATGATCTGCGTCAGCGTCCACTGGCTGCGGCTGCTGCTGCTGCTGCTGCCCTGAGTGCAAAGCGTGTCTGCGCTAAAAAGGCATCCCAGACCGGGGCGCAGGGAGGCGGGCTGAGGTCGGTCGGTGTGCTGTGGTCGTGTGGCCGCTTTTCTCGTGACATCTGCGCTCTCACCTCTATGGGAGGGTTTCACTGTTTTCTGCGGGCTGAGGGAGGGGAGAGCGCAAAGGAGAGGCTTTACCCGGCGGCCCGGATTGGACTGGAGCACTTTCCGCTCCTCCCACTGTCTCCTTGCAATCTGCGCGCAGCCCGGAGCTTTAACACACACACACACGCACACACCCCCACAGAGACAGACACCACACACACAGTCTGAGAACAGTAAAGTTTCTACATACACTCACTATTGTGCAATTAAGGTGCGGGGCCAGTTTTCAAAGAGGGAGCTGGATGCCTTGGCATTGGCAGACTATATAAACAAATACAAAAACAGACTTCCTGGAGCTTTACACTGTGACTTTACACGTGGGAATCATCAAAAACTCTCACCAGTCTGCCCCAGTCCTGGTTCTCGTAGGAAAGTGTCATAATTTAAAGTGCATCAGTTTGTTTGGACATGCTGCTAAATAATCGTAGAGCAGCCAAGCTACCCGTGCCGAGTCCATCCAGAACCAGCAGTGTTAAGGTGACCATGAAAACTGGATAGAACAGTGGAAGATGATGGTGTGTTTTGATGAATCAGTTTCCTCTCACAGTTTGTGTGACACGTTGGTAGATGCTAAGTGGAAAAACTTTGAGTTCTTCTAGACCAGGGGTGGGCACTCCTGGTCCTCAAGGGACGGTGTCCTGCAGCTCTTAGATGTCTCCCTGGTCCAACACACTTGAATCCAATAGCTGAATCACCGCCTAAGTTCAGTCAGGTTCTCCAGAATCCTGCTAATGACCTCATTATTTGACTCAGGTGTGTTGAAGTAGAGATACATCTAAAAGTTGCAGGAGACCGGCCCTCGAGGACCAGGAGTGCCCACCCCTGTTCTAGACGTTGCTTTGACACATACCGCCTACCTAAATATTCTGACAGACAAAACAAATGGGGATCAGGAATGGCTTGAGGAGCACAATAGCGAATTTGAGATTTTGGTTGGATCTGCTGAGCCATCTGTGGAAGCTCCACCTTGCCACTTACAGGATTTAGTGGCAGACACTACGGCACAGATTCAGGGGTCTAGTGCAGTCGATGCATGAATGAGTCAAAGCTGGTTTTTATTTTAGTTCTTATCAGTAAATACAGGGTAAGAGTAGGCGGCCCATTGCTAAGTACTGACAAAAAAATTCTTGAGAACTCTTACGATTCATATTCATAAAAGAATGATCAATTTGAGACCATCTGGTCATGGGTTGGTGCCAAAAGGTCTTATTTGTGGCTGCAATTTAATCTGGTCTACTACAAGCACAAATTAGGAACCTGTTTGACAAATGAAATTTATTTTGATGGCATTTAAATACATCTTCGTATTTAATTGACTGCTTTCAAATTTTACACTTGGAAAATACTTTTTCCTACAAGATAGAAGTGGTGAGAAACTATTAATACAAGGTCAAGTGTAGGCATTACATTATTTTTCTTCTTTGCATAAGTTGATGCTGTAAAAGTAGCCGAGCTGCCAGTCATCCTGTCTGTGTGTCATAATACATCGACTGCATTAGTAAACAGAAGCAGTGCCCCATACAGTCTGTTGCAGGTTTTCTCAGTGTCCACTTTTACAACATTACCATGACGATTGCATAGAACTTCATGTTTATTAATGAACTTTGCCCAATAACCAGATCCACTCCATGGGGGCCTAAAGAAACGTCCATCTGGGACCAACTACCATTAAACACCACAACTTAACCACTACAATCTCTTAATTCACGTTTAAAAGTTAACATTTTGTCTAATGTAACTATTAATAATATGTTACTACTAGATATCATTATAAGTATCAAAGCTAAACATCAAGCTTTGTTTTGCACATTCACAAAATAAGTTGCATTTGTAAAGTGGACTTGTGCAGTAACTCTAATGCCCTTCATGTGTCTTCTAATCTCTTGGACTGGGCTCCGCTCACGATTGAAAACGTCGCCTTTAGTCTCCAAAGGTCGCGTACAGGACAGGTGGGTTAATAGATCTTGTGACACAGAAAGCGGAGCCACTCGGAGGGCACAGACTGTCTCAGGTGTTGTCAGGATGGTTTTCAGGGCGAGGTCCTCTCATTCCTCTGGGAAACGCTGGAAATAATCACGTGGAAACAGTAGTTGCATGTTGCAGTTTGGACCACCACCGCACTGTGCAAAGACTCTGTGAACTCCAGGGAAATGTATGAAAAGCATAAATTGTGTGATTTTGAAATGGAAATCCTGAAAATGTAAACAATTCTTTAGCTATCCCTGATTTTGTCTTGGTGTGTTTATTCTTTTTACAGCTCTCTTATTCAAAGGTGTCATCAGTGTACGTCTTTACACTAGTGTGAAATTAGTTACAGCCATAAAACCGGCGTGGTTATGATACCAGATAAAAAAACCAATAAACTTGCAGTTGGTTTATTAAGGGAAAAAAATATTAAGTAAAAGTTGTTTAATGCTGTCAACAAACCATAAGTTGCAGCTTTTTCTAAAGGTAAAAGAAAATGTAAAGTAACTGATTGCTAGATTCCTTACAAGTTTAAATGAATTTTCAGCTTAGTTAAAATGAAATAAGTCCCTCAGTCTGGTTTAGGTTGACTGTCAGTGACCTCCCCTGCGCCACTTTATTGCCTCTGTTGCTAATTGCTTAGGGGAAACAAATAATAAATATGTTCTATCAAAAACGTGTTAGTGATTCTCTACTGAAAAGAGCCACTGCTGTCGCTCGCTGCCAGCCTCATACACTGTCCGGAGTCTGCCACCGGAGTGGATTTTGATCCAGAAGTCTGCCGGCCCGTGCAAGGTGGAGCTGTGGAGTGGCAGGTGTGGGTGAGACACACTTTTGCCCCTTGTCTCTTTTAGCCTCTTTTGCTGTGGCCCAGGGAGGGAGACAAGCAGAGGGAAACGGAGAGAGAAACTGCCCCGAGCGCATCTTCACTGACCTACATTTCATCTGTCGCCCACCCCTCCCCTCATTTTTCTTCATCCTTTATTTCCTGTACCAACAGCTCGATGATTGTGATGTAATGACCAAAGCAAGCGTGAGCAAATCACAGACTGGTCAGTGTGTAGCAGCTCTCTTTAAGGATAGGCAAGGGAGAGAAAAAGAATGAGGTAAAGAAAGAGTGAAAGACGGAGATGGTAGTAGAGTAGTGGGTGGACTCAAATAAACGAACAGGGGCTGGATGGCGATTTCTTCAGAACACAATGAGGGTTTCCTTCCATTTGGTCCAAGTTAAAGAAGCGTTTTTACATGATCTGCGTCTGCTTAGTGGACTTCAATCCTTCTGAGGGTTGGGGACTCCATTAAGAAGGATTACCCCTCATTGCCACCCATTCACTCAGCTTTCAAAGCCACAGAGAAAGCAAAAAAATTGCAAGGTTACTTCCACATGACAAAATACGTATATCATTTGTTGAGGGAGAAGGAACTAAGAGGCTGTGTTTGATAAGATATACTGGCGTGGAGATTGCTCTGTCCATATGGTGGGAAGAGGGAGGAAGGGAGCAGACTGGGCCATGCCTCAGGGCTCGACTTGGAGAAGGAGAGAGCAGCGCTGTGCTCTGAGACGGGATCTCAAGTCCTTCTGTCTTCGTGCCTCATAGTCTGGTTTTACTGAATGCCTCGTGCCTTGCTACAGCTCTGTGAGCGTACCTGTCTGACTGACAGCCTTTCTGAAGTTTGATTAGTTTAAGTCAAAGGGAAGATGGAAGGTAGGGCTCTAATGTGCCCCACCTTTTATTATTGTTTTATTTTTAGGTTAAAGCTTTAAAAATGTTTAACCATTCTCTTGGTTTGATTTCTCTTCCTAACTATAGTGCCACCATGTGGTTGGCTTTTGTGCTTTTAGTGATTTATCTAAAAAACAAAAAGATGACCTGCAGTCCTCCCTGCTGAAATTAACTCTTGTTTATGCAAAGAATTGTGTTTTGACTGTAAGTCATGAATCATGAATGAAATATGAAAAACTCACCACAGAAATGTGTTCATCAAGTAAGCACACAAGTTCAGTCCTGTCACCTAATGCTTTAACGTTTGATTGAAGTATTGTTATTGGTGTAAAATTAGTCTTTTTTATTTTATTTTGATGGTGTTGGGACAGATGGAAGAACAAACAAGCCCTTGGATCACAGTTGTGTCTTCTTTCTTTTTATTGATAATCTTTTAAATTGTATCTAAAGTGCTACACTATAGTAGTAGCACTAATTATGTAACATTGACAGGGGCTGAGGTAGAGTTTGTAGCCTGGCCACATCTTGGCTCCTCAGCCCTCTTTGCTCTTTCTCTTACAAGGCTTGTGGTTAAATGTAAACAGGATTATGTTTATCTTTCAGTGACGGCTTTCTTCTTCCCATTCTTCCCATGAAGGTTCTGTCAATAAATTCTCCAAGCTGAGCTCTGGATCTCTGCAGCTCTTATCTGAAGGTCTCTTGTTTCTTCATGCTTCTTCGCCTCAGACCCAAAAAAATGTTCCTTCTAAAACAAGGATGGGGAGCATCAACCATGATTACTCTGATCTTATGGCTGAGGCCTCTATCCTGGCTATTATTTGAGTTGCTGTTGCTTTTGAAATGTTTCCTAAAGATGGTAGCAATAATAAAGTGTCATTTGGCCATGTGTCTCAAGGTGGGAATGGCTGTAAAGTTAAAACTGCAGTTGACACAGTTGAAGCACTGATGGATGCTGAGACTGAGCAATAGGTGTAGAACAAGCTCGAGTGGATTGGACAATTTTCTCTTGGTCAGACAGGCGAAGGTCAGGTCTGGATGTTTGGATGTAACTGATGGGGCGGTCCCAGTTCCGAAGGTCAGATGAACATAGGGTCAGACGAAGAATCCAAATCAGGCTGGTTAGGTTTGAGTCCTGCTGCGAGACGGACAGGAAAAGAGCGACCAGACCTTACTGGAGTACACAAATGTCCTGTTGGTGTTTGTGCATAAGGTTTCACAACAACCTGATGCCATGCAGGAGGAAGATCCATTCTTATATGGCAGCTGCTGTGGATCAAAGTGGTGATGATCAGGTGTGAATGGTCACAGCTCAGCAGCAGGTCTGTGTTAGAAAAATGGAAGCTGATTTCACCTCCTTTAATTCTGTTTTCACTTTTTAGGTAAATAGCTTCTTCTGTTCCTTTCTCAAACCGCACTTGGGCCATAGTTTCCATTTTCACATCATCAATGAAACACTTCTCTTTTAAGATTTTAAAACCTAACCAACTTTTAAAGAGAACCTATTATGCTTACTTTTAAGCAATTTAGGATAGGTCTGTGGCCTATACAAAACATGTTCATGGCGTTTTTTTGCACGAAATCATTTCTGGATAATGAGATTTCACCTGCTCAGGTTTGCCTAGTTTATCTACTTTCAGAATGACCTGTTTTATGGCTCTGTCACTTTTATGCAAATAAGCTGCTGCTGGCCACACCCCCCAACTCCACATCTACACTCACACTTTATTCATGTCAAAATGCCTGCAAACAGATGCACAATTGTTCAACAGTACATCTTTTGCCCAGAGTCAGACGCAGAAGCAGAAGAAGTGGAGTTTCCTGCACAACCATCATGAATGATGCAAGCGGTATCCCCTCAAAACACGTGTCTTTTCCAGCAGCCATTGTACAGTGCATACAGCAGTAAAAGCAGCTGACTATAGCTTCGCCTGGGTTGCAAGTCAGTGCCTACTGATTGTGATTTAATAATCAGGAAGCTTTTGAAACTGCTCATTCTCCTGACACCAAAAAACTTTAAATTGTTCCCAGAAAACAGCTGTATGTTTTAATTTTAGCACTTGGACTGTTTCTAGAAGCAGCAGAAACTCAAATGGAATAAGATCCCTTTAAACTTTTCCACACCTTTATCTTTGTGCTGCCTGCTGTGTTTCTTGGCCTTCGTGATACTGTTTGTTCATTAATGTAGCTTAACAAACCTCTGACGCTCAGAGTATTAAAACTATAGTTTAAATAGTATAGTTTTAAGTATTCAAACTATACTGGATTTATAGTTTAAATTGCACATAATTCTGACCATTTTCTTTTGTGCGCTCTATGCCCAGGAGGAGATGTTGTTATATATAAACCCTCATCTCGTTATTCTCCGATATCATAATAGTAACACAGAAAAACCGAATCGTGCATAGAATCACTGAACAACTCTCACTGATCTGATCTGTTTTAACGTACCTGTTGGGTTGAGTGTTTGCTTTGCTGCTGGAGGTGTCACATGAGTCAAGAACACACAAACTCCTGCTCCAGCTGCCATTATGTTTCAGCAGAGCCCCAGTTCAGAAAACGACTGTTTGTAAAAGGAGAGGAGGTTGTGATCGCCCTGTTCCCGTTAAGGCACCAACAGTCAGTCACACCACTGAGCGCTGCCCTTGAATCGACCACTAGGAAGTTAACTTATGTATAATTAGATAAGTTTCCTCTTGAAAATAAGAAATTAGGCCACAGGTCTCAGAGGAATCTCCCTCTCCGATCTGACGACATGTTCCACACTGCTTCTTATTTTCCCCTGAAACAAGCAGGTGATTTTTCACTCTAACATAATACTGTGAGGAGTATGTGTCTGTGTGTGTGTCTGTGTGTGTGTGGTGGGGGACTTGACGAGCGCACACTGTGTACTCTGGTGAATTTGCATGCAGATGTTTTCAACTTTTTGTTTTTCTTTATATTTCTCACAAACGTATGTGTTTGAGTAGAACCAAAAACCTCCAAGACAGGCTGTTCTGCAGCAAGATATAATGCCGGTTCTTTTTTTTTTTTTTCCCTGTCAGCCCAGGTGTAAAATTGTTACATATATTGCCTCTCTCTAATATGACATTGACACATTGACATGTCAAGTGAGAGCTCGGAGAAAGAATAATAATAAAAAAAAAACCTTGCCAAAGAGCGGGAGATGAGGGATAGAGGGATACACTTGAGAAATTTGCCGACAGATACCACAAGTGACATAGGCAATTTCTGTGGAAAAATTACTTCATCATAATTTCAATCCCAAAAAGAATTGAAAGGAAAGTCCTGAAGGAGGGAGGCCGAGTCACCTTGAGAGGCATTAGGAGAATCGCTTAGCCACCACACACACAAGCAGTATGATTTCACCTCTTGATTCAAATAATAAAAAAAAATAAATAAAATAAATCGTTTTCCTCCTTTCCTAATGTGGTGAATGTACTTTTATGATTTGTATTCAGCCATTTTGTCCGTGTCCTTTTTAATGTTAGCGCTACACATCTGTGTTAAGTGCTCAGAGCCCGTGGTATAACTGAGTTAAAAATATAGAGCCTATTAGTCTGGCTGCTGCTATTACTAGCATCATCTAATCAAAGCTTTATATAGAGCCAGTGGTGCAGACAAACAGTTTCATGTCTCTACCTCACAGTGCCAATCATCAGCTTTTAATTGGATTTCTCTATTATCATTTTTTTCCCCCACACAAAGCCATTAAGATATTAAATCTACTTTTACTTTGAGTCAGTCTTTTTCACTTCTCTCCTCTCTCCTTGTTCTTCCTAATATATATATTTAATTATTTTTTTTTTGTAGGCATATCGAATATGCCTCGGTTGCCCGAGGCGCTCTCTCAAAATAATTTAGTCGTCGTTGATTTCTCTGGGAGAGCTTAATAAATGTTGACGTTAAAATGGGGAGGAAATTGCTAACTGGGACTTACGAAGCTTTTCAAGTTCAGTGCTGCTTGATAGTTGTGTTGCTTTTCAGAAGTGGTTCTTGCTATGAACCAGCGGAGGATTCAGCAGCAGCTTTTCCAACGTTGAAACTCACAGCTGGTTTGTGAAAGACGAGGTGGGTAAAAAAACACAACAAAAAAAAACAACACACATACCAACCTGAGGCTTCATAAATCTTTGTAGTATGTGTGAGTAAAAGTTGGACTCTACTGTGTTTTTATTTAGCTATGTTGGTTGTGAAAAGAACAGCGGAAGTGCGGTTCTATTTAAATGTAAGGAGTTAATATCTTATCTGCAGTATATAAAACTTTTGGTGTCATTATTAAGTATAAATCCTGATTTGATGGATCTAGAGCCTAAAGCTAATTCTTACTTTGGACCACAGGAAATGGCAGTGCACCACCAATAATCTTCCTGTGTGAAACAAGTTCTGAAAAGGGAACATGTAAATCACTTCTGGTCAGGCTATCAGGCAGACTGACAAATTAAATAGTGTTCACTTCAACTTATTAAGTAGACTTTGAGAGCACCAAATTGGATCAACATCTGTCACGTAGAAGTAGGTGTTGGAAACATTCCTCCTGAATTTTGGTCCATATTGACGTGTTTGCATCATGGAGTGGCTGCAGATTTGTCAGCTGCACATTCATGATGTTAATCTCCTTTTCCATCACATCCCAAATGTTCGCTCTTAGTCTACAATGAACTAATTGTCATATTCAATTGCATTTTAAAAAAAAACCCATTACAACTGTTCTTTTTTTTTTTATTCATCAAACAGCTCAAAGTCTTGGTTAGTGATCATTAAAGCAGATCAACGCTTGAGTCTCCAGATAAACCCAGGGATGGTGTGAACCTAAAATGGTGCCTCATTTGCTGTAGATCATGCAAGTTAAGAAAGAATGAAATAAGATCATGTGAAATTACCTTTTCGATTCTGAGTACCCGTCAATATTTAGGGTTTTAACCCTGCTTAAAACATTGTGAGTAATCCCCTTTAAAATGTAATCACAATTCAAAGCTTTTCTTTTGCTTCCTACCACATTATCAGGAGCCATCATTGGGTTGATTCCTAATAATCCCTGCCGTGAAAACAAATTTATGTATCTTTTATAAACACTTCATTTTATGCTTCCACTAATACTCTTGCTCCTTGACCTCTGACCCCTATCTTGTCTGTGGGTGTCCAGAAGGGAGGGGGGGATTCCCCAGAAGACTAATGACAGGGACCTGGGGGACGCCACCCAGAGATCCTCTTACTGTCTGCACAGGGGTAGCACTAAGCATCATAATCTGCAGGGAGCAGGGGAAGCGGGCGTGTGTGTGGGGTGTGTGTATGCAATGATGATGATGATGCGGTGGGGGTTGTGGGTGGGTCTGGCCGGCATGTTTTTTTTAACCCCTCCCTCGCTCATATACCCATCCTCTCTCGTTAATCTGGAGTCTAGCATGTGGATTAGCGGACTCTCTGCACCACCACTGTTTGACACAGCGCTGAGCTTCCTACAGACCGTATAAGATTATGTGTTTAAGCAGTTTACATTCACAGCTCCAGGAGAATATTGGAGTTAGCACACCGGCTAATGACATCCTATGCAATCAGAGTGCAGGCACCTGCTGTAAATGCTGTGGCCAGAGGCCTGAAATCATGAACCAGTGTGCAGCTTTTGTCACTTCTTTTTTGAATGCTTACAACAGGTCTTTAATGCCTTTTCGCGTGTGTGTGTTTTAATTTTTTTCCTGCCACACCCTATCTCCTACCAACAGTCACAAGTTCACATCATGTTAACACAATCTTCAACTTCACCCCTGGGCAGATGATTCGACATCTCTCTTTGTTTGGGCTGAGGTAAAATGAGTCTGTTAGTGTGTTAATCCACCAGGATTAAGAAACAACAACAATCCCCAGATGAGTGTGTGTGCTGTGTGAGAGTGAGAGAGTGCAGAACACTCTCGGTGTGGGACTTCATGTCTTACATTGTTAGAATCGGTTTTCCAAGACATATTTAGGAGATCTACCGAAAGTTTTGGCGTAGCAACACAGTGGAGGGGATGATGGTGAAGATAACGATGTCGAGTAAGAGGAGGAGAAAAATCGGTTTTGAGGGAGGGGTGGAGGGCAGAAGAGTGAAGGGATTAGTTGATATTTCCCTGGCATTACGTACGCTTTGGCGAACATCTACTTAAGTCCTGCCTTATGCGCCGCTGTCTGGAACACACACACAAAAAGCCCTCTGTCCCATTCACACACACAATGACTATTAGTACAGTCCAGCTCATCCTCTCAATGCACAGAAGAAAAGAGAGAATAACATGTTAAGTCTTTGTCCTGCTCTGTCTGGGCCTTTTCATTCTCCCATACATGGGAAGAAGAGTAATGGGGAAAAGAGGAGGAAAGAATTGGAAAGACATACATGATGATTTGTCCATTGAGGTTTATGGTTAGATGGGAAATATTAGATTACTTCAGAATTGCTTGAAAAACTCTGGATGTATGGTGACAAAAAATGCACTGGCTAAATTAATAAAAAACTAAATACAGCTGATAATTAGATTCTGAATGGTAGTAAACGCTCCCAACCTCATTGAGGATCGGCTGTAACTGGAAACAATAGATATTTCTTACACTCTTAACACTCATTAAAGTGATAGAAATGCATTTCTGTTGCAGTAAAATTATGATAATGGGTGTTGATGATTTTAAGTGCAACATATTCTTATGACTTTGCTGTTTTTGTACTTTTAGATTTCACAGCTGCTTTCGACAAAGTCCATCACAATATTAGGCTGTAAGGAGATAAGGTGAGGTAATTGTATTTATATAGCACATTTTCAGCAACAAGGCAGTTCAAAGTTATTTACATGAATTAAAAGGAAATACAAACAAAATAGCAGAGGTTTAAAGATATTAAAGGTTCTGCGCCAGAATTTTATCTCAATGCAATAGAATATTATTGAATAGTTCATTTATTTCAATAACTTTTTTCACTTAGTGAAACACATTAGAGGAATATCAAACACACTGACTTTTTTCAAACATTTAATTCTGTCATTTATAATGATTGTTTAATTACCAGCTAACTAAAATACTGCATTTAATTGCTTTTGTAAGACTAGAATATAACATTAAACAAATAATACAAAAAAACCCATTTTAAATACCGAAGTGTGGATTTAGTTAAAAACATACTGAAAATCTGCTTAAATAAATTAAAGGTTTTGATACAAACAGTTTTCAAGTTTTTATCAAAGTTGAAATTGATTTATTTTTGTGGTCTTGAAAGGGACATCCATAAAATCTACACAAAGTTGTTTTTTTTATTCCTTTTCTGTTTTTTACAGTGATTTTGAAATTGTTTAGTTTTTGGATTTCACAGCTGTAGATCAACACTGATCAGGACAATTGTCCCAGACTTAAAGGTTCTGCTCCAGCACAGTTTACATCTTAAAAGAGAAAAGATCGTCTTTGGTCAAGTAATCTGGGTAGTGATTCATGAAATCACATGTCAAAAGTCTGAAGATGATATTTTTATCTTAAAATAAAACTCTATAGCAAATGTGTGTTTCATTAAACTAAACTTCTAATTCTACTTATGTTTTAGTTACATTGAAAAGGTGATATATACTTGAATGTTGTAATTCCCAGTTGTTGATCCAGAATGATGAGATTAATTCATTAACACAAAGTAAAAAAAAACTATTATTTTATGTACTGACCTGTCCACCATTAAGATCTTATTGCTGACTTACAAAGCTCCAAGACAACAGACTGATCTCTGACAACCATAAATGTCATACGATCTCTTTGGTCACATGGTAGTTTGCTCCTAAATTTATTCCTAAATCTAAACTTGTGCACAGATTTTGGAAGTGACTGCCTCAATATTTTCCACTTAACAAGTGGAAAATGTTGAAATCCCACTTAAATTGTTAAATCCAACTGAAACCCTATTTTTCTGTACGGGTCCTAAATCAGTTTGAGAGTTTATTTTTGTTTTGAAATCTCTGTAATGTATAATCAAGTTTATTTTGCTGCTTACTGTACAGCATTTTGTCCCCAGCTGTTGTAAACCTGCTTCACATACAAATATGATCAGATTTGATAGTTGTGGGTGTTTACAGTTCTTTGTGATCATTTTAACTTGCTGTCATTTTTTTCCTCTGAGGATTTCCAAATGCATTTCCAGTTTTGTTTTTACTTCCCATCTTTTGTAATTCAGCCATCTCTCTTTTTACTTTAGTGGCTGCCACTTCCAATCTCTCCTCTCTTCCCTTCCCCCTTTTAACTCATTCTGAATTATCCATAGCTGCATCACTCCCTCGCTTTTTCTCTTTTCCTCACTCCATCCCCCTCTTTCCTGTCTACACATTCGCTTACTCTCTGTCTCTCGGTCTCATCCTCCCCTCCTCCCAATCTCTCAATTTACTCTATTACTTCATCGCAGCCTTTCACTTTCTGCAACCTCTCTTCGTGCCCCCCACTCCCCACGTCTTTTCCCTCACTCTTCTCTGTTTCTCTTCCTCTCTCCTCTCTCCTTTCTCCCACTTCCTCTGTTTCTCTATGTCTCTCACTTAGTGTAACTGTAGGATATAGGTCAGCAGGGCGGTTTGGCTGACTCGTGTCTAGACTCAGCCTCAGTCTTGGGGGCATGCAGTCACACAGCGGAGCACATTGACCAGCACAATCATCGCACCACGGTGGAGCTCCATTGACTGCCTGACCGTGGAATGTGTGTGTGTGCAAAGCAAATGCAAACACACACATTGGGGGGGGGGCAAAAAAAAGCTGAGGGGCAAAGTTCTTGTATGGAAGCTTTGTTGCAATCCTGCACATTAGCAAAAGAATTAAGGGTGTCTGTGAAGAGAGAGTAGAGTGGAAGAAATGCCAGCGTAAATGTCATTAGTTAAGAACTGATATTTACAACAGGACAAACTTAACCACAGGGTGCCTCTTTAAATTGATCCGAAATGTTCAGCTGGGCATACAAGTAAACCCGGGGCTGTCTGGAGTTTCCTTTATTAAATGTAATATTTTTTATACACCGAGCTGAATGTTGTGCTTTATGACGCCTGTCGACAGCTGCGTTCTGTTTTACGGGGAGCTCTAACGTGGCTACGGTGCGAATCTGTTTGTGTTGTCTGCGTTGTGGAGAAGTAAACCGGTTTATGCAGGGAGAACGAAGGACGTTGCCTCATTTCATTTTTTTTCTTCACCAAAAAACAAAAACTATGATTAAAATGGTTAATTTGGCAACCAAGACAAATTCTTATCAAGTTTACTCAAAAATCAAATTCTCTAATGGATGCAGGCGAGCCAGTTCAATGCCCTCAGTTGTGATGAAAGCATGATTGTACGGTTGTGTTTGTTGGGGCAATGATTCATTCAGATGAGTGAATGTCCTGCCCTTCCTCCTCCTGATGCACTTTTCTGTCTGCAGTCCAGATGTGTTCCCCATCCGTCCGTCCATCCATCCGTCCGTCCATCCATCCATCCAGTCTTTCCTGTCTGATTGCAGCTTTTCTTGGAATTGTTTTCACTTTAATTTGTATCTTGTTTTGTTTAGTCTGCCTGGTAACAGTGATGTTCTTACTTTTACCACTCTTAAATATTGATACCTGAATGGGAGGAGAGGTGTTTGACTGTGTGCATGCATGTGTGGAAGATGTGCATGTGCATTGTCAGCACCCACGAATGCTTCATACTGCGCACAAGGCTTGGAGTGGAAGAAAAGTGAATTTTCCCAATGGCTTTCCAGAAGACAAATCCAACCTGTAATGCAGCTTTGTGTTCACCTTACTCCCAGCCCATAAATAATGGCATACCTTTTGTCAGCTCTGTTTACCTCCTTTATCCCCCATCCTCAGCAGGGTAACCTCCTATTTTATATCTGTGCATTTACAACTTTTCTCTTAAAAACATATGAAATCACTCAGTGACATTTTTTTCTTTTCTATCTTCCCAACTCCTGTCTGTCTGCATGTTTTTATGTCTAAAGGCCTGTAGGTTAAAAGCATGGGGGGGGATCTCTTTTTATTCACTAATGAGAAAACCTGCTGGGAACGATGACTCTCGTCTAACATGAGACGTACAGGAAGAAAGCGGCGTGCGCAGGTGGGCACAATACTGCAAATAGTTCAGGCTACGCATACAATCGAAACACAAAATATACTGCACTCACAAAAAGACATGCAACTCAAAACATGTTGAGTCTATGCCTCTAATTCACCAACCCTTTAAAAGGAAGAGTTGCACTTCAAATTGCACTGCCAACCAATGCTGCAGTGCAAACACACATTTGAATGAAAATATGACTACATTAATATATATTTACGCATCTTATTTATATCGGAAATTAGTGCAACACTTGTGGCTAAGCAAAAAGAGGGCAAATATATCACAAAAAGTATAAATTGATCATCTTCCAGGTATGTGTGTCTGATGCTGTTGCAAATTATTTGTGTAATCTACAACTACATCAACAAAAGAATATATACAATGTTGTGATTTTAAAAAAAACTCAACATAAATACAGAGCTTTTCTCACAAGCCAAGTGTTGCATCTAGAGAAAAACATTTTAAATAAATTTACTTGGCCTTAATTACACAGAACGGTGTGTCTCAAATTTGTTTTGGCCACTTCAGAGTAACGGTGGGACTAAGTAAGAGTCGAACATTTGCTACTTCTAACACAACATCCACCACAACTACAGTGTAGGCTAAACCAGCCTCTGTGTTTCTGTGTGACGAATTTATATTTATAGCAATCATCGAGAAATTATTTGCTTTTAAAACATGAGCTTAAAATGTCTAGAAGTAGTACAAAATGGTTACAATTTTACTGCTGACTACCAGTTTGACCAATCAATATAATTAAACCAGTTTCTTTTCTAAAGCCTTTTCAGATTGATCATTTGCCTCATATTTCTAGCGCACATAAAGATATGTCGTGTAAGAAAATAATGCAGTGTTTCCTGTTTAAGGTTTCTCTAGGTGACTCTAGAACCCATAATTTCTCTACCGTTACCCAGACTGCCATTTTTATTTGGACCTGTCAAAGCATTTCTATACCACCACAACAGATTCATCAACTCAAATGTAACAGCCACTCTTTACTTTGTCTCATAATATGGCATTCGTTTGCATAGAAGATGATTGTATCACCTCAGGATGCCAAATGCTTGAAGTGGCTAATATGGTAGCCACTTCAAGCATTTGGCTACCATCTATCTCTATTGTCTGACTAACCCAGATAATATTTATTTCACCATTTGGAAGCACTACTAGGCTGAAAACTTTTATTTTCAGACTCAAAGAAAGGGAATATGAACTGAAGTGAAGCAGTCCACCATCGTTCTGCGTCCTTCTTAGAACGTCTTAGAGCTGAAACCCATTTTATCCCCCATCTGTCTGGAGGGAGCGGAGCTGTGAATGGAGATCTTATTACGAGGCATTATGTGGGAGATATGTTGCTATGATTACTCTGCAACATTACGTTTGCGGTCACCTATAAGAGTGATGGCGTTTGATCCGCTTGATAAAAGAACAAAATACTTGACCTTCAGAGTTTAATAAGGATTTTTGTACCATGATTATAATGGATACAGGACGGTTGAGACCATTGCTATTTTTTTCTTTTTTTTTAAGCTAAGCGTTGTTTTATTGGAACCCTATATTCTTAAGTCTCCGGTGTGTTTACCTGCGCATTTATCTTTTCTCAACATCTTAGGCTTCGAAGGGAATTCTGACTAAAATTAGTTTTCCTTTCAACTTTTTCATTCCTCAACCAAATGAATGATGGAGAGGAACGTCCCAAAACCAATTCCATGAAATTAATTAAATCAGTGTGACAGCTCCTGCTTTAAAATGATCAAACAATTTTAATGTAAAATCTAGATAACATGTTAATCCACAAATCAGTTTAAAATAATGATTTTATTAATTAAGACAATAAAGGTAAACCAAACCGGCCCTTGGTGACCAGTTTGCCTGATTGAGTAAACACAGACCAGTTTGGGAAAACAGACAGCGACATCCCAGTAAAAGTGAACAAGTTCAGCTTTTTATCAAAACTAAAGCTTCCTAATTGAAGGTCCTCTCGTTTTTCTGACCTGAAAACTTATAAAATCCACCCGTTCTATCCCTGTGCTCTTATTTCCTGAAAACACATCTGACCAGCAGATAGCCTGTCCTACTGACCTCATGTGCTTCTGTGGTATAATTTATATGTGTGTGCATTTCACTGATGTAATAGCGTTGCTCGCCCCAACCCCTGCTTTCCGTTCCATTCCTCGTCTCCATTTACTCTGTTCTCCCATGTTGCCCCAGGCACCACTGTCACTTCCCATCATCCTTTGTTCTTGCAGTAAAAGTGACGCTACATGGTTGCGTGGTGAATTGCTATCCACGTTTTTTTTCTGCTTGAACAACAACTATTTTACTAAGCACAGTTTATTAAAGAGTCATAGCTAGCTTTCTCGGATACATGCACAGTCTTTGTCAAGTGCATTGATGTTTTCATGGAAAGCCTTAATAATAAAAAAGCCAAATAAAACCCAACAGCTGCAGATCATCAGTGTTTGTCTAACTTAAATTCCAACCATATATCCCAGCTGCAATTTCAGCAAAGCAGCAGATAAATCTGATTAAATACATTTTTATCACTTTCTCATCCAACCAATTGGCTGTCTGATTATTTCAATACATGATACATATTAATGTTTTTGTTTCTGCTAGGGTTATTTTTAAGTGATGTGTTTTTGTGCTGTCAAAGCATAAGAGATGAGGACTTAGCACAAACCCTGTGGTACTCCCATCAGGATAAAGAAACAGTGGGGTTCAAATTGACTGAGTATAAACTGTCTGTTGAAGCTGCAGTATGTAACTCTTATAAAAAATATATAAATATATTTTTACGTATTTCTTAAAACTGTAACTATTTACGATACAAGACAGATAATCTTCCTGTGGTTCTTCTGCCGTCTGCAGAAATATAACACCTGGTCAGAAACAACCAATTAGAGCCACGAGGAGGAACTTAGCTCTGTCAATCATTCTCATGTACGTGCTGCTCTACTTTTATTGTCACTTACTGTTAAATGTGATTCAGTGTTTGGATATTGTTTGACTGAGGATTGTGGTTTAAAATGCAAAACCGTGTTGATCAAAAAGCCTCCTGTTCTAAAAATGATGACTTCATGTTTATGTCGACAACGTAAAGTCAGAATGGATGGGTGAGAGCTCTTTGTATCCAGAGCTTTTCTGTCACAAGTACAAATCCTGTGGATTTGAACTATAATGTTTTTGCTTGTGCAGAAGTTGGCTGTCAGAAATCTCCAAAGGCTTTTCGGTGTCTTGCTTCATTCATCATCAACTTTATGCTAAAAATATTATTCCTAAATTGTTGAACTGTTGACCCACAGACAGGTGGTTGAACATCTTTTCAACTTTCATTGCAAAAGGCTTAAACTCTGGAGATTTTTTAAAATAGCATTTCTGAGCTTTTCATCACTCCATCTGTAACTTTAATGCTGTGCTCTTTCACTATCATGTATATAAAAATTTTTTTAAATTGCCGATATAAACTAGTGATTAGCATTTGTAAATATTTTACTTGAACCAGTGTCACACTTAGTACTGTTGAACATGTGGACATCTTCTTCGGACACAGACAATCCAGAGGAATACATTCTTATTAGTTTTGAGTTTACGTGCATCCAAAGTTTGTACACAGAGCTGGCCGCGTAAAGTCATACAAGAAAATCTTTTTGCAGGAACATGTTTGTGTATCAGTGTCAGTATAAGCATGGTGGGAGAACATCCACAGTTTTTCAGAAAGTCCAGTGATCTTCTAGACATGAGGTGATGGTGCTCACTAACCTGAAACACTGCATGTCTGAATCCTTCTGAGTTCTGCAGCAATAAAGAAGATTAAAACTGCAGGCTGATTAATTCCCCAAAATGTAAATGATCAGCAGAAACTGGTCCAATTAGCCCACACAGTGCTAAAACCACCAAAATTCAGTAAGAAATAAGATATTTCACACTAGATTAGTTGACACTTGAACTGAAGTCAGTTCGAGGAATCCCACTTTACATTTTGGATTTAGGTTCAATTTAATTTTTGTGGTAGTGACGCTGATATCCGTCTGACAATGTCCTGACATTTTTGAAAATCGGTTTTTAATGTGTGTGTGTGTGTAATCTGTACTCTGCTGTATGTGTGTGTGTGATCATTTGGTTTGTCCACTTCAAGTATTAATGAAAGCTTCACTGTATCCCTCAAAAAAAAAACAAAGAAAAAAGAAAGGAGTAACATTGATACACTAGCAGAGCTCCCCACTCATGTGTCCTCAGCCATTATCACTCCCATAAAGACTTGCTTATATAATATGTCCAGCCATTAATGGAAAATAACACTCGGCTCCAACAAAGGACAGAAATGCAATTACAGTCCTGAATAGCGGTGCTGCTCCTTATTCTTACCCAGAGAGGAGAGCGAGAGCGAGTCAGGCAGAGCTACCAGGAAGGACAGAAAGCAGGAGAAGGAGTGAGAGACCTGACTGTCATTTAGTGAAAGAGAAAATTGTGGAAGGGTGGAGGGAGTGTTAGTATTAAGAATAAAGAAGAGATGAAAGGTTATAGCGTGGAAAGAGTCATTATTAGCTCTTTTGTTGTTCCATAATCCACAATGATCTGTGGTTGATGTGTCTTGTGTATCTCTTTTTTTTTTTTTAACTCGCTGGACTTTGGGGCAGTAGGTCAGCCAGTTTACTCCGTCCCATTTGCTCAGCATTATCCTTACACCAACTCTATTCCTTGGGACTTAATTTAAAGTTATAAAGGGTAACAGTGCTTCTTTCCTACCTTTTTTACATTCATCCCTTCCTTCCTGATGATTGAAATACATATTAAGAAATTGCATGTTATCTGTCATAAATGTCCCATCTGCAGTTTTGTTCCCAATAATGAAGGAAGTGATTTAAAATGAGGCATTAAGGTGTTTCCTCTGAATTGACACTTCAGTCTGTAACATGTTTCAAAGCAGATTCGGGTAACTTTATGTGGAAAAAAAAAAAATCACAGAAAAAGTTGTCGCCCAGCTTTGTAGGCTCTTTAATTTGAACATCATGAAATGTCATAAACAGATGTCGACAATATACATGCTGTTTTTTTTTAAAAAAAAGATCTGTAATGTTAAATGTAGCTTGTTGGAAAACAAAGTTTACATGACTGGTTTTTATTATGACAGAAATATGTAGACATTTTGAACATTAAATGGTTGTCAAATATTAGGAGTGTTTGTAGAACTACATTACTGTGGCGTCAAACTAGATGTACTCAAAATATTCTTGAGTTAAATATGAAACTGTATTTGTTTTCTTTTCGGTGATAATAAGATGATATGTTGGAAGATTTCAAACATACATCACAATCAGCGAGTTTGTTCCGTCCCATATGTACACAATACAAAGAACTTTGTGCCTCTAAAATTATTTAGAAAACAGGAGCATTTTCTGAATTTATTTATAAATGTAATGCCTATCAGTTTGTAGAAAGTCCTGTTCCTTTAAGGGATGTTCTTCCTCTGGTACTTGTTAGTAAAATGTGAATTAAAGCCTTATTACTTTATAGGTTGAAACCTGCATTCACATCTTTCAAAGAAAAGTGAGAGATTTCTATATTGCTGAATTATGTGTCCTGTTTGAACTGATCATACAGATTAAAAAAGATCTACCTGCTGAAACACAGTTAAAGTAATGTTCCCATATCTTTTCCACCAGATATTTTGAGAAATGTGTTGTTTTTCTTGAGCTGAGTGAACATATCCAGCGAGGGTCCAGGTTCTTGTAGCAGGCACGGTGTCAGGAGAGGTTGTCGTCACATTTGTCAGATTCCTGTAACGTGCCAAACGTGCTGAGGGCAAAGACACACGCGGGGACGTGTGTGTGTGTGTGTGTGTGTGCACCCAGGAGTCCATCTATGACGTTCATGTTTAAGCATTGCAGCATACGTGTGTGTGTGTGTGTGTGTGTGTGTGTGTGTGTGTGTGTGTGTGTGTGTGTGTGTATGAGTAAATACACTTGGAGCAAAAACAGGAGCACACATTGTTAATGCTTGCAAAAGAGACAGATTACTAAAACAGTCACTGAGTGTGCAGGTGTATGTGAAGCTTTGACAGAGAAATTTGCACAGTCCTCTTGTGTGTCCTCTGACCCTCAAGTCTTTTTCTTTTTTCTGAATACTTATTATGTAGAACAACTGTTTGCATGGCTGCATTATGAATCATCTCTGTGTCGCAAATCACCCCCTAAATACATCTAACCTTCACGGTTCAGCTTCTGGGTGAGCTCATGTGTTAGTCAGCGTGCAAATGTGGGTTCAGCAGAGGGGGAAGCTCCTTCTGCAGCAGCACAACAAATGGATGCAGATCTTCTAAAACCTTCCAAAATATTTTATCAGTGTCTTTAAAAAGACACTGATAAAGACAGTGTCTTTATCGAGGTGGGAGAAACTGTGAAAAAGTAACTAATTTGATGTTAAAATCGAGGAAGCGTGAACAGATTATTTCCCTGCAAATAATTATCATTTCTCTCCTTGGACCAGTTGTCCTCAAATTTCCCTTTTCCTCGTTGGGAAGACGAAACGGTGGCGATTAAAAATGTAAGCTCCCCGGTTTTTGTGAATAATTTATCAGTGAGTGGCATATGTTAAATATGTGTTGAAAGCATACATTAGATTTGTTTTGTATACAAATGAGCTCCAGGCATCCACCCTTAGGGCGGGAGAGTGTAGCCTGAGAGATTTGGCATAGACCGATGGTGTATTATTTAGATGTGCAAAGATTTCCAGTTCATTGCTGCTGTTGCTTTTGGGCCTGATTAGACCACAGGTTGTACCGATGGATGAGTGGAAGCGGAGATATTCAGGCACACAGACATACATCAAAGTAGACAGAATATAGAGAGACAAAAAAGTTACTGTGCAGTCGAGAAAAATACAGAAAAAAAAGGAAAACAAAAAATATTTAGATTTTCTCACTTTATTTCCTGTCCCATTGTCTACACAATAAATAGCTAAATTTATGTAAATGTTAAAAAAAAAATGTTTGTTGGTTTTATACGAGAGATATAGTCACCATAATGCACTTGCAAAATATGTCGAAAATACTTGAGATCATTTATTTATCTTTTTACAAATACAAAGCAATATTTGCTATTTGCAGAACAAATCTGATCAGTAAAAGCTTTCTAAACATTTTCACGTGGCTTTTCACATTTTGTCACACTACAAATGCAAATGTCAGTGTGTTAAATGTGGATTTTATGTAATAGACCAAAATAAAATGGTACATAATATAGAAACAGAAGGAAAATCATAATTGGATTTCACTTTTAACAAAAAAAAAAACAAAAAACATTTGAACAAAATGCCACCTGCAGTTTTCCACCTCATATACCATTTTGCATGTAAGCCAGAAAGTTAATATTGGTCTCATCTGACTACACTTGAGTTTTTCAGAGCTCCTCGTTCCACAAACGTACTTTGTCCTGTGTGTCACTCTGAACCACAAAACGTCCTTTGACACGACGGCTTTCCTCTGAACTAAAACTGGTGTGAATCTCTGCAGCTCCTCCACAGCCACCATGAGCCTCTGTTTCCCTGAATGATGCTTCCTTTGTCATTTCAGGTGGATGGACATTTCTTGGTAGTTTTAGTTATTTCAATTGTAGGTAATCAAGCTCTGTGAATGAGAGCTTTAACCTAACCTTGCACTAAACGTCTCCACATCTTTGTCTTTGACCTGTTTGCTCTTTTCCATGGCCTTCATGTCGGTGTTTGTTCATCAATGTTCTCTAACAAAAGTCTGAGGATCTTCACAGAATAGCTGGATTCATACTGAGATTAAAATACACACAAGTAGATGATATTCAGTATTTGTTCTGTTAGGAGACTCCTCAAGGCTACCAGAGATATCAGGTTTTATTTCGGGGCACAAACATAAACAGGCTTGAGTTCAAATCTAGATAACTTTTTTTCTAAGTTTTTATTCATGACTTCCATTTTAAAACTCTGCAGACTTTCCACTTGACAATTACTGTATGTGCTATGAAAATGAATTTGTTTGTCAATTATTTTCTGCTTGAGGTTATGCTTAATGTTCTCTGACAAAACCGTCTCTGCTTGAAGTCATTTCATCTTGATTCTCTGACAGATTATCCCTCGTTGTAGCTTTATGTCCATTTCTCACAGTAATAGGAGTTTTACCTAAGGTCAACCTGAGGTCACCGCTATACTGCTGAGATTAGTCTGAGAAGATAATCTCCTCTTGTGCAGTTTGTAAGTTATATAAAAATAACCGAGGGACAGTTAAAATCAGGCACAATATAATTATTACCTCTGAAAATAATTAATATAGCCTGTATGTGAATGTTTATGGATGAATAAGGATTTTTATGTGAGCACCAGTTTCTGACCCTTCCTAAAAATTCAGCGCTGGGTTGACTTTAAGCAGAAAGTCTGACCTGACTGTTTTTCAAAACTAGATAGACGACACATAACTGAATGTTGGTTTAAAGGATAATCTGAGCAAAACAAAAGCTTATCGTTGTAGTTTATTTGTACCAAATGATCAGAACTGATCTAAGGCATTAATGCTGTTAACATAATGATAAGCGAGGTCTGAAGATTTAGTGTGCAGCTGAAGGCGATGAGGAAAAACTGGGAAACAGAAATAAGAATGGTGTGTTAGGAAGTAGATGTGAATAGTTACTGTGTGTGTGTTGAGGTGGGGGGGGGGTTGAAGTGTCTCACGCTAACACATATCATGATCATCATGTTGGCAGGATCTGAAAGATTAGACACATCAATAGTTTATGAATCTCCACAGAATTGTGCTCAATTCCCCCCTTCTATAAATTACTAAATAAGGGCATTTACATCACAGCAATACTGCAAACTTTTTCCCCTTTTCTTCTCAGCTTCTTTTCATCTGTTTTTTTTTCCAAGCTGAAACTTGGACACAGTCCATTTGACCCTCGCGAACTCAAAAAATCTAAGAGAGATCAATCAGGAAAGCGCTCCAAAGTCTTTATTCCTGAGATTCAGAGGAGAAGATACAGAGAGAGAGAGAGAGAGAGAGAGAGGATGAGGGGAGGAATAAAGGGAAAAGAAGATGTGGTAAAGACGTGAGCACCTTAAAGACAGACATAATTAATAGATGCGGCCCGCCGATACACATGAATTATGCAACTTTTATATTCAAGGAAATTACAAACACAACCCATTGGGAGGGAATGGAGAGGAATCATTATCCGCAGACTTGAACCTTTGTAAAATGCACCAAATTTTTAATAATTAATCTGCATAAACAAATAACACATGAATAAAGAACACAATGAGAAGCCACCCAAGCCACGGGAGTTGGGCGAACTTCCTCTGTAACTTTCCTCATGTGTGGAGAGGAGGAGAGCGCAGAGACGAGTCAGAGAGGAGGATTAGGGAAAGGGAAACCGATTATACCAGATAATGGAGGAATATAATTGGCTAGAGCACCTCTCTAAATTAATTCACACATTTTTTTTTTGGCTCAAATTGTCACGTTTTTAAATCAAGCTTTTACGGAGCACATGAGGGGCTTTTAACAACGAGATAGCGGTATGCTGACCACGACCATGTTTTGTTGTTCTGTAGAAAAGTTTAGAGTTTCAAAAAGCTGCAAATGAGCACAGCAGTCAGACACTTTCCAGGATGAAGATTAATTGCCTGTCTTGGTGTGCCGTGTCACTGTAAGTAAATTAAAGCACCGCTGCTAACTTTAAGCCTGGCAGGCACAGCGGCAGCCTTTAGACTTTCAAACAACATGTCTCTCTACGCACAAAGAAAATAAGGTTGTACCCATCTTACGATGTTTGCAACTCTGGAAGAAGACATTCAAAAACCAAAAGAAATTATTCCACAACCCTGACATTCCAGGTCACAGTGTCTTACTTTAAAACAAACAAAATGAGTGAAAGAAAAACTATTAAACATTAAATGGAGAGTTAAAAGAAAGCAACCTACAGCTGTGATAATGCCCATTTGCAGATCTAAAGTTAAATTCTGCCATGGGGAAATTTTAACCCACAGCAGATTTTTTGTGCCACAATATGAACCTGGAAAAAGCATACAACCTTTTATGATTTATTAATTAATTTATTTTTTAAAATAAAATTAATAGTAGCTTATTTAATGGTGCCCCTAACAATCACCTAATTAATAAGCCATGACTTTCTGTTTCTTAGTGGTATAAATAACAGGAAATGGAAACCCGTTTCTCCTGGCTGCTAGAATCAATGAGGATTAATTATGTAGTGTAATGATGACAAAATGTAATGTGTCTATTGTTGAAAGTCTCCTCTATGACTCTGCATTTTTGTGTTTTTATGATGTAAACTGACTTGTTGATAAAATGCGCTACACAAATAAGCTTGATTGATTGATATAAAAGTATTTACTCCCTTTAATGCTTTACATTTTGAAATACTTTTACAAATCACCATCAATAAAATAATGTTTTTTGACAAAATAAATGACAAAAAAAACCCTTTAATTTCTCAGTTAAAATGTATTTCTACAACATGATGATCTACAATCACTTAATCCACTCATTCAGTTGTTATTCAATAATCTGGTCAAATCAGTCAAAATGGTTAGTTGTTGGGTCTTTCAACAGGACACTGACCCAAAATATTAGGGCACGTCAACAGAGAAATGGTTCACTAAATACAAAATTACCTTTTTTTATGATGAACACAGATCTAAACGTCTAAAAACCTGTGGGTGAGTAGAAGGGGGCAATGCCAAAACCCAAACAGGAAGTGTCACAGATTTCTCTCTCCTCTGCTCCTACATTATAAATGTTATAGAAACGATTGGAGAAGTGTTGTTTTATTTAGAAAGGTTGCACTGGCAGCAAGGGCCTCAGTTATTCCTTAACATACAATCTTTTTCTCCCTGCAAACGAAACACTCATTTTTCAAAGAAGAAAAATTCACAGTGAGGTTATGCAACAACAAAAAAGGGGAATTTATTTTAAGGCTTTTTGCACATCTTTGCAAAAAGGGTCTTTAAAGCTGATCAACAGTGGAGACTATTCAGCCTTGCTGCAGTAAAAGCATGGCACAATCTGAAAGTATACATACAGACATCAATAAACAACAACAAAACAATATTTGGATGTTCCTGAGAGGAGGACAGTGGATCTGTCAGAGTGGGTTATGGTGAGCAGAGACGAGGTCAGGAGGACACCCTGAAGTGACCACACAGTGATGGCCTGCAGGGGCTCAGTCTGACTGGAAATGAGCAACACACACACACACACACACACACACTCACAGACAGAGTCACCTTCAACCCGGAGCAGCATATGTGTTTCACACTAAACATATCCGTCTGAAATGCTCACGCCACACAGTTCAAACACAAACCCGAAAAATCACAGCTGTCGGTTTTTCTTCCCTGTTTCAATCGACTCTTTTATAATTTTGTTTTAAAACAAGCTCAATTGGAGTACACAATTTTATCTGTACAAAAATAAGACAAAGAACATATTACAAACATACTGAGAAAGAGACTTTATTAGTATCACAACATAGCAACGTGAAACCCAGATGTGGTCTTTTTATTTTGGTGAATTCTGCTCTGTTTGGGGAATGCAAGTAAATTTTTAGTACTGCATTTAATCAGATCAGTAAATCTTTGTTAGAAATAAAATAACTCTAGCCTCCATGCCATTCTGCATGGTATTGATTTAAACATCAATGAATAAATAAAACATAGCAACTGGCAGGACAGAAATGATTAAAAAAAGAAACATTTTTGAAACTAGTCCACACATCTTTAGTACTTTTTGAGCTCATCAATATCACCGACACCAGACTCACAGGGCAGAAAAATAAAACCAGTGTAACCGCCTACACTCACCGGCCACATTATATTCAACTGCTTGTTAAAACAAATAGCAAATCATATGGTGGCACCAATTTGCAATGAAGCACTTAGACAAGGTGACGAAGACTTCCTGCAGTTCAAACGGATTATCAGAGTGGATTTTGGTCCCAGACACACTGGCTTCAGAATTTCAGAAGCTGCTGATATTCTGGGATTTTCAAACGCAACCATCTGTCAGGTTGATACAAAAGTCCAAAAGGGTGAAAAAAAAATCCAGCAAGCAGCTGATGTGTGGAGAAAAAGGCTTTGTTTGTGTCAGATGTCAGATGGAAATGGGCAGATTGGTTAAAATATCAAATAAATACTTGTAAATGAATCAGTGAATCTTGATTTCACAATTGAGTTTGAACATTTTTGAGATTGGCTTTGGTGCGGTTCGCTACTGGTGTGAATGCAGATCAGAATTGATCCAAACCAACTACAGGAAATATACATCTTTTTGGACTTAGTGAGCCACCGCTGTATGCAGTGATAATACTAAAATCGCACCTTATTAGCCGCTTTCTGCTTAGCGATGTTGTGGGTCATGGCATCACGTCTCTTTCAGCGCACAGCACACTATTTTATCGCATCGTGAGACCAGAATTATATAAGCTGCTCTTGACATTCAAAATGGTACTGCAGTCGTAAAAACAGCACAAATGCAGAAATAAAAACTCCCAAAGTTTGATTTTGGGGGTCTGTGATCTCTCCCGCCCCCATCATTTCTGTCCAATGGGAGCATTGATGGTCACATTTACAGCTTTGCTCACAAATTATTGTCCACTTGCAGAAAAGCACAATGTGAAAGCAAAATGCAGCAAACAAAAAGGATGAAGTTGGCTTTTGGTCTGGATCAAACAAGCGGACCAGAGGTGAGAGTACGTCCCGAAAGTTACTTTTGAAGTCAGAATGGCTTCCAATTTGTGTCAGGTGAAATATTGTGTGTATATCACCCACAGAAAATATTTGTTTGGAGCTATTTTTTAAAAATATATACATCAAGAAACGTTAGCTTTGTTTTTGTTCAGATGAATGAAACAAAAATACATAAGTCTTCATAGTTTCCTTTTATTTTAATTGAATGTGGATCACAAATTCTTTCCATTTTTGCCAGGATTTCAGGTTTGACTAAATTTCTCAGTTTCTCGTCTCCTCTCATTCTTTTAAATTATTTCTTCTTAAAAGTAAAAAAAAATGTTGCTTTTTGGCCTTTTCTTTGTCCTTGCTCCTCTTCCTTTTCCCTCACCAGAGCGCAGCCAGCGTTTAGTCAGCATGGCAAAGCAGCAGCAGCAGCTACTCCAGCTTTTTTTTTTGTCTCCGTGGAGAACAAGGGTTGTGTGGTTCCTAATTGCTGTGTGCCAAAGAGACTCCAGGAACCAATCAAAGTGGCCAATCTCTAAAGACGAGCCAAAACTAATTTGTTAGCAATACACCTCTCTCTTTTTTTCCCTTCTTTTTCCTCCTTCCTTTCGTGCCCCCTCTTCTCCTGATGACAGCGGAGGGTTCATTTTTGTGCCACAGTGGTCATGACCTCTCCATCTCCTCCCCTCTCCTGCTCTGTGGCTTCTCTGGGAGTTCATCTCCGATGCCGCTTCCATTGTGACCCGGCTCTGAAAGGATACCACGATGAGCTCTGTGATAAGGCTGGCAGAGGGGGAAAAAAACTCTCTGTCTCTCTCTGCTTATTAAAATCTCCCTGTGCCCCTATAATATGAGAGTTTGCGCGTGTGTACGTGTGCGTGTGTGTGTGTGTGTGTGTGTGTGCGTGCGTGTGTGCTCGGGACACACCTCAGGGAGCGTGAGAGCGGAGCAGCCGTGCTCAGAGAGAACACACGCGTTTGCTTTGGGTTTCATTTCTGGCTTGTTCAGTAGGGAACCTGGCGGCCTGCTGAGAGCCTGAGAGTAACTGTGTGTATGTCCGTGTGTGTGTGTGTGTGTGTGTGTGTGTGTGTGTGTGAGAGAGAGACAGACAGAGAGAGAGAGAGAGAGAGAGAGACAGAGTGTGTGTGCTCTGTCCTGTTACACACCCTGTACCTTTTGCTTTGTCACCTTCTCCGAGCTCACAGCTTTGCTCTCTCAGAGGAGCGACGGCTTCAAAAGACAACTTTAAAATGTGTCTGTTTCACACAGTCAACAAAAGCATCACTCAGACAAAACACACACATGCAGGCACGTTGCTTACTCTGAGAACACACCTAGCATAGTACCTCTGCAGGACACAAAGCTTGCCGAGGATAAAGAAACAATCACTCTTTTATTTCGCAGCGATACTGACATTTACGGCTGCCAAGCAGCTTCCATGAGGCAGAGTGGAAACGAGAAAGAGAAGTAAAAGACTTCTTTAAGACCCTGCTCTTATAAAGTGGGGTGGGTTGTACACTCCGATAAAAGGTAAAGAAGCTGAGTACATCATCGCTCATGAGCGCGCTGCAGACGGAGCGTGTTTTTCAGACCATGTCTTTGATAGCTGCTTTAGCTCAAAGTGAGGAAGCCATGCAAAAAACACAGCTGCAGGTCTGAGTGATGCAAGCCCATAGCAACTCTCCCCCCACCCAAAACCCCTAAAATAAGCAGGTCACAGTTAACACACAGGCTGCAGCTCTCACAGGTGATGTGTGGGACGGCCCCACTCATTACACAGGAGAGGACTAACCAGCTGGAACACTCAGGTTTCTCCAGCCTGCTTGTGAAACTCAAGTCACATTTTCTTTAACTTTAAATAAATCAAGAATGCATTTCGCTGATGGTGCTCAGACAATTAAAAACTGAGACTGTTTTTAGCACCCAAATGAGCAGTTTGTCGCCGTGCCGGCTTATTTGTGGTTTCGAACAAAATCCCAACGGCTTGGAAAAAGCATTCAGACATCGTGTACTTTTAACACCTTGTGTCTCATTAAAGACACTAACATCACTGTATTTTGTAGGGATTTTTATGTTGTAACACAAACGCTAAAATTGTGAAGTGGAAAGAAAACATGGATTTTACGACGTTCTATGAATACGAATCTTTTTTTCAGACAGTTTTTTCTTCTAGTACCCTAAATAAATTCAGTCCAGCCACGTAAAGACAAAGTTATGAAGAAGTTTAAAACAATATCCAAAGCTTTGAGTTTCTCAGAGCCTCACAATCCTTCACTGGGAAATGGAAAGAGTATGGCACAATGGCAAACTTCCAAAAGCATAAGTAGACAGGCTGGTCAAGCAGACCACTACTCAGAGAAACATCAACAACAAACCTTGATCGTCTTCAGCTGGTTCAAAACTGCAGCAAGACTCTTCACTGGAACAAACCGAAGGTGTTTTTGGAAACCTAATCATTTAAAAGTCAAATCCTGCTTTTTCAGGATCCTACGTGGTGAAGCACCTTCATACTCCAACTCGAACCCCAGGTCCTCCAGACATAATCTGCTCGTAGTCACAAGGATCTGATATAAAACTCGAGACGAAGGGACCTTCCAGACTGTTTCACCTTTACTGTGGGACAATCTGCCTTGTTTTTACGTTGTGTTGAGAGTTTGGGCTCATTTAAGAAGCAGCTGAAGACATTTTTTCCAAATGTGTTATTTGTTAAGACAGTTTAAAGTACTTGTCTAATTTTCTGAACCATTTGATTAAACTTTTTTTTTGGCTCTAGTGGCCTTTATTTTATAGTTAATTGACAGGAATGTGGGTAATGAGGTAATGAGAGAGGGGGAAGACTTGCAGCAAAGGTCGCCAGGCTGGGAATCGAACCTGCGACATCCACGTCGAGGACTGAAGCCTCCATATGTGGGTTCTGCTTAGCCCCTGCGCCATCACAGCACACCTTGATTTAACATTTTAATCATGTCTTAGTTCACCCTTTTCATGTTTATGCTCTATTGTTTTTTGTTTTGTAAAATTTACCTCTTGCAAAAGAAAGTGATTGTTGAATAAAAGCCGTATGTTGGAAGCCGCAGCAGAGAAGAAGGACGTAGTGCTCTGATGCAAAGGGTTTTATGAAATAGACGACTAAAACTCTCATCCCGACTGTGAACCATGGTGGTGGCAGCATCATGCTGTGGGCATGTCTTTCTGCCAGCTGATAGGAAGATGGATGCTGCTGTAATACAAATGTTCCTCATTATAAAATCTTGGACTAAATTAGGCATTTCTATGAAATTTGCTTGACAAATCATAATCTTTATATTGATTATAACAATAATCAATATGAAACAATGAACCCCTATCAGATTAGGTATCTTCTGCTCTTTTGGTCTTTAGGATTTTTAACCAGTTCATCAAAAATTATGAACTGGTTTAAAACGTTATCGATTTTTTCTGTATCGTTGAAATAATTAACAGCAATTCAAATTATTGGTAACATCCTTGCGTTTGGCTTAATCCCAAAAATTCAAATAAAGCAAGAATGTAAGATTACTTGTCCAGAGATTCATGGAGACAATAATGATTTTTACCTCTCTACTTTCTTTTCTTTTTTTTTTTTATAAGGATTTAAAAGCCTGATTGGACCAAGACAGAATAAGGAAAGAAGTAAGATAAAGCGTCTTTTAAAGGAGCCCACTGAAATATCCTATCTATTTTAATCTATTGTCACCTTGGGAGAGCAATGTTTCATTTTTTTGTGTGGACTAATTGGATTTTGAGCCTGTATATTGAAAAAAAAAAAAGTCTAATTAGATATTCATCTGAAGGGGAGGCGCAGTGAAATCGTTCACTAAAGATCACTTTCTCTAACAAAAGGTAGCTTTCCTCCCCACTCATCAGTCCGTCTCTTTCTCCTGTGTAAATCATGCATTTCATGTCTCCCCTCCTCCCTCGTTGACTCCCCATTCTTCATCTCATGTCAGCTTCATTTCCCCCTTGCCCAGCTAAACTCATTGGTCTAAGAGAGAATGCAACCCTCGGAGAGACACGCTGCTTTTCCGCATGTCATTGTCGTTTGTTCGTCTCTGTCTGACCCCTGAAGCGAGATCTGCTTTGTTTTTGCCCTCAGTGGTCAAGAGGTCCCTGCAGAGGTCATCACAGGTCAGGAACGACCTCAGTTAGTGCGTTGGCCCAATTGTTTGGATTAAAATTGCGTCGCTGAGAGAACGGAAACGCTTACACATCCGTTAGAAGAAAAGAAAAGATTGATTTATGAAAGAGTTGGTGGAGAAAAAAATCTCAATCTGATTTCAGTGTGGATGGAAACTGGACAATTTGGATGTGGTGTTTAGAGCTCTTCTGATGAAAAGTCTTGCTAGCTGTTGCTTTGGCAATGTAACACAAAAATGAGCAAAACATTATGATGTTCTGTTTTTATAGGATAGATTTTTAACCCTTTTTATATATTTAGATGACAACTTTTCCATAACTTGATCATTTCTATTTTCCTACAGGAGACTAAGACGTTGGTTTCCTGAGAAAGAGTGGATAACAAAATCTGAAGTACCATGCAAAAGTATTCACTCCCCTTGAACTTTTTCAATTTCTGCCACATCACATCTGTGAGTGTCACAAAACCTGGAATTTTATGTGATGGCCAATGCAAGACAGTTCATAATTACACAAGTAAATCTTTTTGCTGAAAATCATTTTCTCTTTATGAATCTATCAGCTTTGCACAACTAAAAAGAAATATGTCAGGCATAGTCAGATTAGGCAGAGAGCAACTGTGAACATAAATTTTAATGTCTTGCAGCGGATTACTTGATTGAATTTGGTTCTGGACTTTGACTGGGCCATTCAAATATTCCTTGATCTGAACTGTTCCACTGAGTTTTTGTCCTGTCCTCTGAATCTCTGTCTCAATCCTTCGAAACTTCTCAGATGTTCTTTGAACATTCGCTCCATATTTAGCTTCATTAACTTGGAACATCTTTGCTGATGAAGAAAATCATCCAGACAGGATAGTGCTGATGGTGTTTTCAGTCTTAGGAAGGATGTCAGAGCAGGGAAACTTTTTCCACATATTTGCTGTGGCTCGCTTCCAACAAAAGGTTTCTTCTTTTCCAGAAAGATCATAATTGTGCAATGAGTGTTGTTTTAACCCCTGACCTGTCTGGTGTGTTTCTTAGTCCTCATCATGCTGTTTGTTCACTGATGTTCTCTATCAAGCCTCTGAAAATAATCAGTTGCACTAGATTAATTTCAGAGTACAAGAGTAAAGTTGGCTGAACACTTATCCACACCAAACGTTTCAGATTTGTGTGTGAAAAAAGTTAAAAACCAGGTACAGTTGTTCCTCCACTTGACATTGATGGTAAAGCCTTTTATGTATATAATTATAATTCTCTACTTTATACTTTAACCACAAATACACTAACCTTTGTGGTTGTAACTTGACAAAAATGTCAACAAGTTCAGGAGATATTATTACTTTTGCAGGACACTGTAAAACTCTTCTTCCTCACAAAAGTCTTTCTTTTAAGTGAGATATTATTTTACTTTTCTAAACATAAAACTTTTATGGTTCATCTTTCAGAAGAGTCAGGCAATACATTGAGTTTATGCTCATAAATACATCCTCACACGCTACTTTCCTATCATTTTAATTCCAGAAACTCTTTGATTTTTATCTCCCAGCCCCTCTCTGAACCACCGGGACACTTGCCTCTGATCGTAGATGTGTCTGCCCTCGGCCTGCAAGGCTATTATCGCCTGCTTCATATATACAAACGGCGGCATGCCCCGTACTAACAGCCTGTTGAGCAATGAGAAGTATGTGTCCGCAGCCTCTCACCCTCTCTGCCCTACAGAATAGCTGTTTAAATGAGATTAGTCCTGACAAGTGAACTTCAGCTTGTAATAAAACCCCCTTTTTATCCGCAAAGCAAACATTAGAGCCGCCCCCTGAATGAATACCTAACTCCTGAATTACCATAACAATAGCTCAGCTGAGTACACTCAATGCTTAAACTAACAGTGCAGGACACACACTCTAAAACACACACACACACACGCCTTCATGCACACCCATACATGCGCAGCGGCCGCACTAATGAGTGGTTTCACTGTTTGAGTTCAGCGCCTTGTTACGGGGTGGAGGCCGCAGTCGAAGCGTCGCTGTGACGATGAGCAACAGGAATGCCGAGAAGCAGACAATATTGTTCTGGAGCGTCCATCCAAACTCCCACCACCCTGAAAACCCCTGAAAGAGACGACATCGGCACGTCCGTGGTTCTCGGGCTCTGAGAACATTGTTGCTTCTTGAATCGTTTTGTTTTTTTGCTGTTTTTTCCCAGCTGTATCTCTTTCATCATGTCCACACCTTCTTCCTTCATCCTGGCTGAAAACACTCTAAATCGGACTCCGTTTCGACTCCACCCAGAACCTCCTGCCCCCTTGGACACACCGAGGGATCCCCGGACCTTCTAACGCTCTATTACACCCGAACACCCCCTTTGTCTTCCACCATCACTCCTCACAGTGACCTCCCCCCACCCTCACCCCCTACAGGACCTCAGGAAGGGGCTGTCCAGCGCTGCAGAAGGGTGCAGAGTGCAGGCCGTTGGTTCCCAGGACCACTGTGCACTTGTCATGTAAATGAAGAAGTCACAACCAATTAGAGTAATTGCAGCGCATCGTGCTGTCTTCGCCACGGCTACTGAGCCGAGGAGAGGCATGGGAGAGCGAGAGGTGGAGCAGGGAGGTGAGGGGGGGATACATGGGATGAGAAAAGCCCAAAGTATGATGAGGGCAAGACAAGCAGGGAAGAGAGTGCACGATAGAGACGAATTTAATGGCATGTGTTGATGTGTTTAGAAATGCCGCATAGATATCAAAACTAATCTAAATGCATCACATAATGTTTTCTTTTTTCTTTTTTTTTTGAGTATTGTCGAATTAAAAGTCTCATGGTGATTTCTTACATGTAGAAAAATTTTATTGCTAACGCAGAAATGAGTCTCCTCAGCACAAAATGCAGTATTCAGATCAGATACAATCTTAAAACATTTCTTGCAGGTTCACGTCTCAATATTCCAACCCTAAAAATATGAGGGAAATACTGACCATCTTTTCTGAAAATGAACTTTTTTTCTTTTTAACTTGTCAAGCACACTTCCTTGATGTGTTCTTTTTCTGAGCAGCATGAATAATTCATTTGCTACAGTTTAAAAACAAAAAAACAACAAAAAAATTGCGGCTTGTATTTGCAGTCAGTCGAATTTCTTAAGAGCATTACGTCAGAAACTACAAATCTGGAGAATAATTGCTGGAATATGTGTGCCTTTTACAAAGGAAGAATGCAATAGTTTGATTGGAAGAGCACTAAGTTTCTGCATTCAGTTGTGTGTGTGCGCGTGTGCACACGCTTGCGTGTGTGTGTGTGTGTGTGTGTGTGTGTGTGTCAGTGGAGGAAAAAGAAAGGAGTGGGTGTTTCACAGCAGGTGGTAGGGGCTAATGGAAACCCCTCTGGCCTATCAGGAGTAAGGCTTGGTGGTGCGAGAGAGTGTTTTTGTGCACTATGATGGTAGCTGTGTGTCTTTGCAGACAGTGCGAAAGCAGAATTGTGACAAATGAAAATTTGCAAAGATAAGACAAGAAAAGAAAAATATGATTTCTTCTACAGACCAGCCTTTGTTTCATAGGTTTTGTCCTCTTTATTGTAAAACTCAGCCAAAATATTAAAACCTGTAGTGAATTCGTACAGCACCAAACTACAAAGAAATATAATCTTCAGGCACATTACGGACAGGTCCAGTTTATAACCACTTATACAGAATCCAGTTTTAAATTACAATCATATAATTGTAAATAGAATTATATTATATTTTCATTTATATTCCAGATCCACATTCAGAGAAATATTACAAAAAAAAGCTAAACTTAAATTTCACAAGTGAACATGAGAAAAACAAAACGTTTCAGGCAGACCTGCAGCTTCTGACCTCGACTGCTCTCTCAACATGTTTCTTTTCTTTTAGTCCAGACGTCTTAGTGGCAATTCTCCACCGAGTTTTGCCGTCTAGCCACAGGCAGAAACTACTAAAGTTAAAGACTGTTAATCTAAACATTTTACTTTGTAGACATCCAAAGGTTGTCCTTCAAAAATAGGGGGCAAAAACATATGTGAGAGAGAATTGAGATATAAACAAAACTGGTGAATAGGGGTAGCGGGGGGAAAGAGATGGGCTTGGACAGAGAGGCAGCGTTTGGCCCTGCGGCGTCAGTGTCCACCTCTGTGGTCAGTCAGCATGTAATGTAATGCCTCTCATCCATCTATCCTTCCATCAGGCCTCTCTGGCTGACCACAAACAGTCAGGGCCTGAGGCGGCCGGCGCAGCTTACCACACACAGCGAGGGTAATACAGTCAGGGAGGAAGTTTGAGTGTGAATAAAAGCTATGCTTGTATTGTGCCGTAGAATCCACAGAGGTCTAGACAGCTCCGGTAAGGACACGGTATCTTTAGGTCCCTCCCCCCTTCCACTCACTGCACGACACACTTTCACTGTGAGTGCATGAAACGATGCAAACAGCACAGTGGCGGCAGGCATCAGCGGTTTTGGCTCTGCACTCATGACTCCAAGTTCCTGCTAATCTCTTCTCCTTCTCCTTAAGGAGTGTTTCCTTCCTTACTTTGCTTCAATTTAAGAGAAAATGCTGATGGCGGCTGCGATTAGCAATGTGCCGAAAATGAGTTAATTACAAGATTATCGCCAAATACCCTGCAAAACATTTGTTTCTAACCGCTTTATTAACTCAGAAAGAGCTGATCAAAGAAATTGGAGCTGGTTGTGACTGAAAATAGTGACAGTTCTTAGTTTTAATGCAATTGATGAAAGGGAAAAGAGTTCAAGTTTTACATTTTTGGATCTAGAGAGCGAAGATCAGAACAGATCAAGGGATCATTAGTCGATTTAAATCTCTGTGCACCTCAAGGTGGTGCTTCATGAAAATGGTCCAGAAATATGTTAAATTAATGAAACAAAGAATGAGAAGTACTTTTTACGTAATACTAAAATTATTTTCTTAACCTAAGATTTTTTAAATGAAAAAAGAACAAAAACAAATCAAGAACACAAAAAAATTTATTTACCCATGATTTGAATTATTCTAACTTACTCACCACAAGAATAAGGTGGGTTAAAATACTACTATATTTTTGCTTAAATGAAGAAATCATAATTAAACTAATGAATGACTTTTTATTTTATCCACATATTTAATTTTTAATTAGTAAACAAAAAGCATTTCACTCTTGCGTTGTAAACCTGAGTGTCAATATTATTGATCCCTTTTAACTGATGTTACGTCACACAAAGTTGATCAGCTTCAAAACTCAGGCACAAAAGAAATAACTGTATTTTTAATAAAATGTATATAACCACTTCACGTCAGACATTCATAATACAAAAACATGTATGATTTTATAAAAAATAAATGTGATTTGTGTTTTGTTAATGTGAATGTGTTGCAGATTGGTCAAGCTGGATTCAGGTAATAACTTAAGAGTGTTAAGTTTCTACATTTATAGGGTATGAAATGTTTTATTAATGTATGCACATTAAACCTAATTTAAATTAAAGAAATTAATAAATACAGAACCATGGGGATCGTAGTTAACGACTACTTTACTAGCTGTCAGAAGCGTGTGGAGCGATAATTTTATTTCGGATGTGAAATGAAAACATTTCTCAACATAGTGATAGTCTAAATGAATAAATAAATAAGTAAAAATTGATGTCCACAGGCATATCCTCGTCAATACTATTTAATATTCTTTTTAAATTCAATTGTTCTTTTAAACATTCTACAATGTAAACATAATGGCCTGATGAGGAGAGAGAGTCAGATGGTGTAGGAAAGTGGAAGGACATTGAAATAAAAAAAATAGGAACATTAGTTGAGAAGAGGAGAGAGGGCAGGATGAAGGCAGCTGGATTTTTCCCGTGTCTCCCCTCCAAAGTGGTTCAAAGGAGAATGGAAGGGCATGAATAATTACTGCAACACTTACAGCTGAAAGTAAACTCTGTTCAAAAAAGCCTAAAACATGACAACATTTGTTTTGTGTCAACTGCATTGAAACACCCACCCATAGTTTCATAGCTTACAATGCACTTAATTTGTTTACAGTGGCCGAGTCGATACCTGGAGGACTTCAATGATGTATGACTCAATTGGGTCATTTTTAAACCTTGAGGCGAAGCTGCTCTCAGAAGATGTAATAACAAAATACTTCCCAATTTATCCGAATTCGCCTGATGTGAATTTCTATCAAAACGGGCAAACATACGTAGGAGAAGCCATGTGTTGTGCTCCTCTGTTCATTGCATTTTAATGGTGTGTGAATATTCCCACACAGCACTTCCTAGCCTTGGCTGCGTGAGCACCAGAGGCCTCTCCCCAGCGTACACTGCGTTTATCTCCCTCCATTTAAAGACTAAAACATTCATGCCGTTCAGCACACACAGGAACGAGAACCTGTGAGAGACGCTTTAATTTTGTGCCCCTCAAAAATGACTAAAAATATATCAGAAAATGATCCAAAACTCTGTTACCTCATTAGGTTAACAGATATTATAATAATTATATGAATAATGATAATACACTAATAATATGCACGCTTTAAATTCAGGTTTTGTGCATCTTGCTGTCTAATAAAGAAGATAAAGAATAAAATTGTCTGATGCCCATCTTTTAGACAGCCTCTGCTTAGCAGCACGTTGGCCTCGCGAAAGCCACCGCAGCGACTGGGGTGTATATGTTTCTCCTCTTATGAATTATGAACACAGTTAGCTCTTTTGTTTATGAATTATTACTGATCCGCCTGCCTCCACAGGATAGTTGCTGGAACAAATGCATTTACACTGCGAGCAATTGCATTATTGCCCCTTTATTTTTCGTACTTATTTGTTTTATCGAGAGCAAGCTTGTTTGGGGTCGAGCGTGAAACAAAACAACTCATTTCGGGAGCATGTTTTTCATTAGCACCAAACAAATGTTTATTTTACAAGCATTTTGCGGGGATTCATGAATAAATATGGCGTTTGTCTCTGAGGTAAATAAAACAACAATGCGGCGGCTGCACAGAGAAGACGGTGAGGCAGCGGAGATGCGGTTTGGTTCTCTGTGGACTTCTGGTCACGCTGCAGCGAGGAGCACTGGGGGATAAACAGAGAGATCTGACGTATTCTGAAGGTATGATCTACTGTCTAATAGGGATTAGATTCGCAGAAAAGAAAGGGATGACAGTAACGGCTTTATAAATACAGTCTGCAGTGAGGACTGCATGTTTTTTGTAGAAGACGGAGGTCGACTCCAGACGGGGGTGAAAAGAAAAAGCCAAGACAAAAACATGGAAGTCATGAATATGGAGTGTGTGTTCCTTGCGATTTAAATATTCATGACAGAGGCTATTAGTGTGTTATAACGGCATTATCAGTGTCAGCAGCCAAAAAACGGGGAAAAAAAAAAACTCTGGCTTGATTGATCTCATCAGGACATCATCAATAATGGATTAGTCCAATCACAGAGCAGGGAGGGAGCGAGTGTTCCCCGAGCCCCCTCCCAACACGCTCAAAACAATTACAACACAATCTGTGATTTAAACCTGCCGGTAAATCAGTCTCACTCACAATGCAAACACATTATCCCACCATGATTCAACCGCTTTGGCTGCTTAGCAAGAAAATATTTAGTAAAATAGTAATTCTTTTCAGTGTACTAATTAAGCTTTATTGGCTGAGATAGATTATGTTCTCCAGGCAGGTTGAAATTGGGGTTTCTCTTATTGAACTTCTGCAAATTTCCAGGCTAGTCTGACGGATTCCAGGGAGTTCCCAGATCAGAAAACAAGCAGAAGAACAGAGGTTCTCTGGATGTCGGCGAACCCGCACTATACCTGAAGAGGAGTCCAGAAACCCTATAAAGAAAAGTAACTTCAACTTTTTGACTAAGCTTTTTCTTACTAGCAACAGATGGATGCAGCGCCCAGTGCAGACATGGCCCTGGTGCATCACTGATGAGGCAGACACCAAAATACTTCTGCTTTAGAAACATCCCAACCAGGAGGAAACAGTGCCATGCCCTCACACTTAAAGGAGCACATTTCCAGCTCTAATTCATTTATTATTCACATCATACAATTGTATATCTATGTTGTCTTCAATTTGATCACAAACTAAGTCAGCTATAGGGGATCTTTTAAAACTTATACTGCATGTGGGTCACTGCTACAACATTTACAAAAATGCTATTTTAACGACCCAGGAAGGTCCCAAAATTTACAGTACGTAATATCATGCTAACTTTTTCCCTAATTCAGCAAATAATCATCAGGCCACTTTGGGGCACTCATAAAGCATCTGAGTTTAATTCCCAAGTTGTTGATGCTTTAATAGTTTAAATATTACGACAGGTTTGTGATATCATGACAAGAGTACCATACCCTGTACTGACAAAGCTAAACTCTGTCATTTTCACACCTCTGATCCCAATATACCTAAACCATTCCAATGAAAAAAAACATTAAATATTACACGCATATCAAATACGTAATTCAATAATATATTCTACTAAATATGATTAATTTCCTCACATCTAAACCTGCGTAAAATGTTTTTTAAAAGGGTATCACACACAGCACGACACAGAACAGTGTGATAGCTTTAGGGTATAAAAACCACTTTGAAATAATGATTTATAACTTCATTCAGATGTTCGAAATAATGTGTTTAAATACACAGAAAGTCAATATAAGCTTTCCTGAATGTTTTGTTGAGTCATCAACATTGACCCCTTGTGAACTCTGTGGCGACTTCAGGCCGCATCAGGGTGATGCAGAGCCAACATGGAGTGCTGCAGAAGTGGTGCTGCACAGTCTCTGTAAGGCTGAGCTTTTTGTTTCTATTAACAAATTACCACAGTTGGTTATTAAATATTTATTAATAAGCTGCAGGACCACCAATACTGATGTGCTGGTGAAAATCCTAAGAGAATTTGCTGAAATAACAAAAAAAAAAAAAGTTTGGAGCCAAATACAGGTAAATGTGAGATATTGGGGAGAAAACTGTAAAGTACTTCTGCCTGGGATAAAAACATAACAGACCACAGAATGAGTTATTAAATATTCATTGGTTAGAACGACTCAGTCAAAGCCCAAATCTGAGTACAACAGATAATTTGTGTAAACACTTGAAAAACCTCAGAGTCAAAAATAACGCTCCTTAATGACAGCAGGATATGGATGGAGTTGTATGTTGCAAATAAACTTCAGAAATAGTTTGATACAAGTTTCCACCTTCACTGACCATCTTGAGCGCATTTAAACCAACTAAAAATGTTTTTTATTCTATAAAAATAGCACCTTCTCCTTCTAAACTTTTTGATATAAAAAAGTAAAGCTCTAAAAGAGTCACTCAGTGATAGACTGAGAATGCACTTTTTGAAGGATGCAAAGAGTTTTTAATGCTTCTGGAATGTTTTTTATTTTTAAATACTCTTTAAATGTCTAATCATGGCTGCAAACAGCAATGATCCATATGCTCACAATAAATGAACTTGTTTTACTCCTCCATCCATCACCTCACCATACAATATAACTTACTGTTTATTAGATCCAATAAAATTTAAATTATGGGTTTGAACCATAACTACAGATTCTGTATCCATCCAGATGTCTAAGAAATAATAAAGATAATCCCCAAACACTAGATTACAGTTCTTGTTTCAATATGTTTCTTCCTTTCAGCCATGTTAGACAGTTTGCTCTACAGCCTCAGGGCTGAAGACAGCACTTTGAATATCGAGCCTCTCAGCAGCTGGGTCTTTCTGCCAGACACAGCTCACACACAGAGACACGACATGCAGAATATTAAAACATTTAAATAGAAACCTTTAAAACATTCTCAGCAGGGGAGCAAAAGGTCTCCTACTCTTAGCTGAGCTTTTCTTGTGGCTCATTTACTCATGTACAGTAAAACACCTTTCCTCAGAAAGCATAACAAAGAAGCTATTTCCCCTCCAAGTGGACAATGACACGTCCTTTTTGTTGCACACATCCACTCAGGAAGGAGTGAAAAGTGATTTCTAAACCTCCGTTACAATAAGGTAGGTGTCTTGTCTTAGATTACCCCTGAGATTATCGTCAGTCCTGCCGCTGTTGCTGCCAGACACTGAGGAAAGGTGTGTCTGTGCACATTACCTGGCAGAGCAGCTGCACACTGGATCAGAAAAACAGCAGAGACGGCTTGTCATCCGCTATCCTCTCTTTTTGTTGGCTTTGCTTGGTAGAAAGTTCTGGATTGTGCTCAGATTTCCTTTTCAAATCCAAGTTAATGTTTTTCTCCTGTAATCTATATTTTTTTATGCTATTTTTTGTTTGTTCTAAAAAGTATTTTGAAGGAACTGAATTCCAGGCAGATTGATATTTATTCATTCACAAGCAGGTTTTTTTTGTTTGTTTTTTATGCATTCAGTCCAGAAAATAACACTGATAAACTGTTTGGATTTCAAGCTGTTATTTTGTGTACTTTTAATGATTATGGGATGCAGATAATGAAAACCCAAAATTCAATGTCTCATGTTGTCATAGATTCTCCGTGGGTTCAAGTCAGGCCAGTTTACTACGTCTTCCTGGAAACATAAAATCAAGATCTTAATAAAGCTTCTCAGCTAAATGAATCATGAAGTGCTCTAAAACTGTGAGGTTGACACAGTGACACAGTGAACACTTTTATTTTCCAGAAAAAATACTGTCTGCTGGACTTCTGTCAGGTCAGTAATGCTTCCCTTGATTGTGTAGCCTACTGACCCAGACTGAGCTTTCAGTAGTTTCCAGGTATTTTGAGTTGATTAGCAAATGAGTGATGACATGAGTTTCCAAAATTAACTTTTGCACAATATTCAAATTTTCTGAGATGCTGAATTTTGGGTTTTCCATTGTCTGTGATTCATAATCATCAAAATGAAATTGTGCATGTGTATGTGCAAAAAATCTAAAAATATGAGTTTCATTTTCTGAAGAGTGACAAAAACTTTTGAAAATGTTCACAATATTATTTTTTTTAGATGTAACAGTTTATATATGGATAGACATTTGCCAAACTAAGTCATGATCTGATTAAGATCAATTGTCCACTTTAGTTCAATCACCAAAGATGAACCAGATGCTGCAGTAGATTACCTGCTTTTTCTGACAGCATCAGTTATTTATCCTAATATTTATTTTGAAAATCAAAATTATTACACCTAATATTTTAACACCTTCATCAGCATAGAGTTATTAAAAATCCTATATAAGTAGGATTTTGAACTACAAATTGATAAACATAACCAGGGTCCAATCAGATATGATGTTTAGTAGACAACAAAATATAAGTATCATGACCTTTTGCTACATTTCAGAGTCCATTCAGTCATGGGTTGATGTGTTTATTATGTGCATTGTAGCATGGAGTATTGTACTGACTCAGTTGTGTGTCAGTGTGTGTTGGCTCTCTGTGTTTGTCTGTTTGTGTCACAGTGAGTCATCGGTTTTCTTGTCTCCTTGCTGCCTTCCCGACTTTGAGGTGACATGTGCCTCCTTGTTGACTTGCAGTCTGACGGGACTGTTGTGGTGGTGAATCCAAAGGATGTTGGGACAAATCACACCTCTGCCTCTTCCTTCCTCTGAGTGGCATTAAGTCTGTCACCCACTCCATCTTTGTTCTTTTTACACATTACATGATGGCAACTTTACTTCTGGTGTACGTAGCGATTCTCTTCTTCATTGAGAGAAGCTGATCAAGGACGTTTAAGGTGATATAAACCCCTCATCATATTTATTTTTTATTCAAATAGCAGAAAATGTATTCATTTCTGTTAATTGTAGCAGATAGGCAACACCTGACTAGAGTTTTCTTCCCGCTTTGATATTGAGCACATACTGAATGATGAAAGACAAATCAGACTTTTGTCAATTCATCTGAATTTTCTTTTTTCTTTCTTTTCCACCTTAGAAGCAGATCTGTTCTGCTCATGGGAAAATTGTGAGAATAGATCACAGGATAATGTTGACAAAGATTAACTCAGGTAATGGAAAGATGTGTCAAATCTTGTTGATAATGGCAGCATATCTGTTAAAACATTACTCTGGATCTGCTTCGAATCCCAGTGCTGCTATGGAGATAACATGTAACGCTGGAGCGACTGAGGCAGACATGTTCCGGCTTGGTTTCTGTAACAGTTTTACAGTTTCTTCAAACAGACTTTGCACTGAAACATTCAACATTCACGGGCTGGATGGGAAACTGAAGAAGGAAGGAAGCTGTCGAATTGGTGTAGAGGAGGTGCGCTCAAGGTGACAGCTGGTCTTCTTGTAATAAAAAGCAACTTTGGCTCCAACGACTTCAGTAACTTTGGATTCTGTAGAAGCAGTGGGTCTTTCAACCCGAACCGTGGGCCAGAGTTTTACCCTCATGGAGTTGCTGAAGGGGTCATGAGAGTTTGGTTGTCTAGTTCACGTGTTCAGTGGATCCAGAGAAGGCTTGCAAACAAAATATGCTCTCTGCCACAACAGACACAAGAAGACTCGGCACTGGTGTTGATGGAAGCTGTCGAGTTTTAGGACATTGTCTGTTTGAGGATTTCTAAAGCAGCAGGAAGGTTATTGGTGATCAGACTGCAGCCTTTTGTTGTTGCAGAATCAAAAACTAATGAAAACTAAAGTAAGTCTGGGATCTTCCCACCAGGCTGTATGTGGTTTGAGGGAGCAAGAGCTGCCTCATCTAACAGAGAATATGAACGGGCTGTGGAAAAGCAAGTTGAAAATCCTAGCAATCTGGGTTGAGGGTCCAGAGTTATGTGAATGCATTACCATGTGCACAGAGGTTGTTAGAAACTGTCGTAACATGGAATTACAACCAAAGTGGAAGTATAAAGTATTGAGTGGTTCATAACGTTTACCTACATGCATCATAATTAGCGCAGCCTTCAATTTGTATGGATGGATAAATGAGTGGTATTGACAGACAGAACTGTTTTATAAATGAACACTCACTAATTTGGATCAGATTTTGAGCAGCAGTACAATTGTGGTTTTCAGTTGACCAGACAGAATATTAATTTTTTCATAATTATGTACTGTCAACGTAAAAACCAATTCTGAAAGATGGGAAATCGTGTTGTTGAGAAATTAAGTATTCATATTTTCAGTACAGATAACTTTAAATCTTTGATATGCAATTATGAGTCAAATAATGCTTGTTTTGACTGAAAGTAGCCAATGCTTGATGACAGTTCAAACAGATGAGAATTTTTTTCTAAGCATTTCTTTGCAGACTTTACAGATGAATCTTGCAGAGTTTTTCTATGCAACCTTGTTCATCTGCTGCCAGACAAACACGTAAAGGTCAGTGAATGTGTGCAGCTATCTTTAATTTACATTTTCCAATTTGAATCTCATTGTCTTCTGCAGGTCCAGAAACCAGTGCGTCCTCTCACGGTCACAAAGAGATTCTCTGCAGGTTTCCAATGGGAGAACAAGCCGTGTAAAGAAACAAAATGTCACCAGGCGGTCCCCGAATGCAGCCACCTCCCAACTCAGGGCATATTTAGCATTTAAAGCCCCCCCCTCAACAAACCGCCAACCCCACCCTGCTAACATTTACTGGCAGGAGGACAGAGGGAAAGGACTCACAGACGGTCTTCAGCAGGGCAGGCGGCAGATTCCTCTGGCCCTGTAGCTGAGCCGTGGGGAAGTTTTTAATTCCTCCACCCTTATGCTTCATTTGTCCTCCAGATACCCCATGTGAAGCTCTGCGATGACCACTCATGTGTGCACTGCTGTTGAATTATTAACGAGGGAGATATGGGGAAGGAAGAAGACGTGGAGAGAGAGAGAGAGAGAGAGAGGAGGGGAGAGGGAGACTGAGAGGTGAGAGAACGTGGGAGTGCGAGGGGGGAAGTGAGAGGAGGGCTCAGAGTGCCGCAGAGAGGAGGAGAGGTGTGGAGATGTAGAGGGGAGGTGAGAGGTGAGGTGAAGAAGAAGAAGGTCTGAAAATTGAGGTGAGAAGAGACGGGAGAGGTGGGAGAAAGACGTAGGGAAAGTGAGAGTTGGAAGGGCCAAGGAGTGGACAGGAGGAAAGGTTGTACAGCAATTGCTGTATCAGTAAAAAGCTTTAAAGCTAAACTTTGGTGATAATCTGCAGCATCTGAGATGTGTTCACTTCTACTGAACAATTAATCTCTACTGCTGTAAGGCCGAAGATAAAAATCTACCAACAAGAGTTTCTCAATATTGGTAGATTGTAAGCAATCAGTCTTTGTTTGTGGATCCAACAAAGGAATTGCATTATCTATGAAACTACTTTTACTGATCTGTAATCAAAGTAGATTAATGAAATATGGGTTTAACTAGGACTAGTATTGCATATATTATGCTTGTCAGTAAAAGGCCAACAAAGGATTAAAAATGCTTCCTTGGAGCTTAATCCACTAGGCACTGCTGGGATAAAAGTGGACTCCACCACCTCCACCTCCACACACGGACACAAACAGACTCCACGCTCTCAACATCCACAGCAGACCACTGTCTTCAGTGGATCTCTTGTGATTCTTATTATCCACTTTCTCTCTCAACCTGAGGTGGACCTCAGACTAGCGTGTTTTCACACCTGATAGTCTGATATAGATTTGGTTCAAATGGAGACCAAAGTCACGCCTAAAAGTTAGCGACTGGGTAAAATAAGATCCAATCATTTCAAGCATCAATAGAGTCCATGCCTCCAGCTAGCAGTCGTTGCTCATAGCTGAGGTTCAGGACTCTGTGTGAAGCACAGCTTAGAACAAGGGACGGGTTTTTACCAGGCCCAGTTGTCCCCGGCAAAAATGAGTCCAAACGTTTTCCTTCAACAAAGAACAGGGTGTTTGAATCTCTCTTTTATTTTTGTAGCTTCTTCCTTTTGTTGGTGCTTACTGGGCTTTGGTACATTCCAGTCAGGATACCATGGAAGGACACCCTGCAGACTCATTTAATTTTTAATGTTTTTAAATCAATGCTGGGACATTTTATATCAATTCTGAATTGTAGTAATTGAGAATTGTGATTTCTTTTTTTTGTTGTTGTTTGTTTGATTAATGGGCGAGCATCTCTTTTCTCCAGTATCAGACTGGTCATATCTGCATTCTTACTGTGGAGGCTGTCAGGAACCTGGTGCACCATCACACATTCACTGCCCTACTATACATCTGAGGACTGCGACAGGGACATAATAAGGTTAGGATGATGCAACACACGTTATTTATCCACGCAACTATCATAACACAATGACAGCTACCTGAGGACGTAACAACACACACAGGCAGACAATGACAGAGTAAGTATGTTGATTAGTCTGGAAATCTGAGTGTGTGTGTGTATGAGCCGTATGTGTGTGTGTGCATGTGGGTAAGTGGAGGGTGGGAGGTGGGGTTTGTCCTCCTAAGGGAAAATACAACAAACCCCTTTCTACTCCCCACTCTTCTTACAACCACAGTCTTTCTCTCCCACACATGCACGCACACACAGTGTCTGGGGGGTAGAGTAAGCCCTGGTGGATTTGTAGAAAGGACCGGATTGTTCATTAATAAAGAAAGGATGAAAAGGGGGTGTGTGTGCATGTGTGTGTACGGGTGTGTGTGTGAGTGGGAAAGAAAGAGAAAAGGAAGAGAGAGGGAGGAATAAAGGGGTGGAGGGCGGCACGCAGTATTAGACAGTAATTAAATAATCATCTGTGTTGCTCTCGTTTACGCCCTCCCCTCTTTCCTCCTCCTTCTTCCTCCTCCGCCTTCTCCTACAGCACTGGCGGCCACAACACCTGTCACAACTCATCACCCTCACACACACAAACGACGCTCACAGAAGAGGTTGCAGAGTAAATCACATCAAAGCTGTAAACATATTATGAACGTACAGAAAGTAGTACGCTCTCGTACATTACGTTGAGACAACATGGATACAGAAATGAGGGGGAAAAAACACAGGAGGGTGTGACGGGGTGTAGCAACGGGGGTCTGAGGTGGAGTTTAGGGTGTGTTTAGGAGGCAGAAAGGGGTTGTCATATTAATCTCCACCACACAGTTGTTTTCTATGGGCTGCTCCTTTCCATTAGCCCTCAGCCTCTCATCCTATGTGACAGTAGCTGATGTCCTGGGCAGGTAAATCCTGGATGATCTACAGACTAATGACGCTCTCTGTGAAGTGCCTGTACCAATTTAAAGGACGACACATACCTCTGATTTTGAGTACGACAGCGAAGGAAGTGAGTGGAGTAAGTTTGTTCAATCCCTTTTCACATTTTCATTTAGTAAATTGTAATACTTTCAGTGATACGTTCAAACAAGATTACTTCTAAAAGTATTCATAATGCCAAACCATCCACCTGTGTACTTCAATATAAATGTTCATTTTGCAGGTAAAACACAAATAATATATGGCTTTCAGAAATCTTTACATATAAAAAATGTGGTGTACATTCACAGACAACTGCATTCAATATGATAAGCCTTCTGAAACTGCCTGTGTTGTTATCAGGGTCAACCTTAATGCCTCATAAACACAGCATAAAGCAGCTGTTCTGTGAAGACCACAGAGGTTGATTAGAGAACATTAGTAAAGAAACAGCATCATGAATAAAAAAAAAGTTCATTTAATAACTTCCAAAGCCACCTCAGAGTTATGTTCAATACATAATCTGAAAATACAGTAAAACGGTGTGTTGGACATCAGCTAAACCATGAACAGGCCTGGCAAGGAGAGGGTTAACCAGACAAAAAGTTACTCTGGAGAACATGCAGGGATTCACAGCTCAAGTGGTAGCATCTGTTGATTGATTTACGGAGTAAGTGTGTCAAAATAAAGCCACAACAAATCCCATTTTTACAGTTTGCCAAAAGCCATATAAGGGACACAGCAAAGATAAAGATTAAAGGTTACATTTTTGAAGTACAAAGTGCACTAACACTGTGCATCACCCTGAAAACACAGTGGAAACATGGTTGTGGCAGCATTATGCTGCTGGGATGCTTTTTCCATAGAGACAGGGAAACTGTTCATGGTTGGTGGGAAAATGGATGGAGCTTAATACTGTGTTAAGGAATGCTGTGGATCAAATCATATTCATGTGTTAAAATTACCTAAAACTAACTGAAAATCTATGGAAAGGCTTGAAGACTGGTGTTGCCAGAGGCTTTCTGTCGAGTTCGACTGAGCTTAAGCTGCTTTGCAAAGAAGAATGGGAAAACATTTCTGTTTGGATGTGCAAAGCTGCTACACACAATCCCTTAAGGGTTGCTGCCATTAATGCAAAAGTGGGTCTGCAGAGCAGACTAGATTCAGCAGGGGAGGGAAGGGGGTAGAGGGAGGAGGGGGTGAGCTATTCTGTTGTCATTATCATTTAATTTATATTGGACAAATATGAGAAATCTTGATAAAAAAAAAAGACATTGAAGTTTGTTGTTGAAATGCGACAAAATGTGAAAAGGTTCAATAGCGGTTAGCAGGTTTGTGAGGCACTAGGAGATCAGATCATTTGAACCAGTTGCAAGTTTAATCAGTGCTATTTGCAGTTTACCTCTCTGGCATAAATAAACATAATGCAACTTGTTCACAATTAAACATCATGGAGAATGTGCAAACCTCATGCAGATAAACCCCAGGCAGGGATTTGAACCCTGAACCTTCTTGCTGCAAGGCAACAACAGACCTACCAGCTGTGCCTATTTAACATGAATATCCACATCTAGCACAAGCTATACCCAAAAGTGAAGTCCATAACCTTTTTGTTACTAATTACAGTGCATATAATGACTGTATCTTCCTCTGATGCAGATGATCCTCTCTGCTGCTAAGTATCCAGCAGTATTCACTGTTAGGGTTGTTTGATTTCAGCAATGATTTACCTGATCCTGACTTTCTGATATAAAGCAGCAGAAATACAGAGTTACAGTGTACAATGCTACTGATCCTCACTGACGACTTGGAGTCAACAAAGGACCAATGCTCCACCACTGGAGAGAAGATTTCACCCAGCAAGACCACAAAGACCTTCCAAGTATGAGGACAGCGTGACTTTCAGACACTGAATGCAGTTTAATGAAAACAGTTTGGATTGAAGCTGATTGTGAACCACTGACTTGAACCGCGACAGATAAAATCCCAATCATGAAGCCTACACTACTGTAGGTGAGTCAGTAAATGTTGCAGCTTCCTGCTCGTAGTTGACAGTGGCAGCATGTGGGGTCTTCTGCTGCTGTAGTTCATCTGCTTTATTGTTTGACATAGTTGTGAGTTCACAGACGTTATTTTATTGAGTGTAACGATGAGATATTTAAGCAACTTCTGCCTTTCTGTCATCTAGAACTAATAGGCCTATGCTTCACTGAATAATGAAAAATATTTTATTCTCTGAAAACCTGAGAGATGATTGTGTGTTAAATTCCTAGTAGATCAGCAGTTTCTGAAATACCATGCCACGTTCAAAGTCACGTAAACTTAACTTCTTCCTCATTCTGATGCTTGTTTGGACTTGTTTCCTCAAGCATTTAGGTGTTTCCTTGTGGTTGATTCATTCAGTATTTCATGTGAAGAAGAAATTGAACTGCTGTGCCTTAGCGGCCAGGAAGCAACACCAAAGTCGTTGTATGTCGGAATAAAGAAAACCAACAATAGCATGGTTCCTTTAGTTTCTTTAATATCAAGTTAAAGAAAAACTCTTCAGCTGAGATTTAGTATTTAAAATGCTTTATTAAATTGCTAATACTAAATGCTCCTCTATCAAAAGTATTTTTCACTTTGTGAATGCTGCACAATTCTCCCATTGTCTAATATTTCAACTATTTTTAACCTCAGAACTTAAAGGGCATACATTTCCTCTAAAACAACTCACCAGAAAAAAAAGATATCCATCTTATTGCTGTGGTCAATGACTTGACTCCATTAACCTCAACCCAACCTGTGTATGATTAGCTACCGAAACAAATCGCTTTACTGCAGCCACGGCTGCCCTGCAGGAAGTTGCTGACACAATCAATCCCTCTGAAAATGCCACTCGGAACAAGGTGGATAAACAAAACGACATCCAAATCCAGGTTTCATAGTTCTGTGCTTAACTGTAACATCACTGTGGTCTCCATCTGGCTACATATTTATGAAAGGTCTACTGCACATGCATACCCACACATGCTCACTGTACGGTACACGCGTTCATAAAGCACACACACATATAGGCTCAGGACACATCCGACAATATATGCTCCTCAAATAAGCCCCAACCTGACAGAGCAACATTATGTATAATTGCAATCCGCCATATGGCCATGAGGACACTTGGCCATGCCAACAGGGTTCAGCTCTGAGGAGAAAACAGGCTCACTCCTACTGCCACGCTACAGAATAAACTCTTGATAATGTTGCTGCAGATTCATTTTCCGTTTCATTGATTCATATTTCTGAGCATTGCCGCAGGGCTTCCTATTAAAAACCAGCACCCAGGTCAGTGTGGCTAGACAATACAGACTTCATTAATGATGATCAGAAAAAAATCGCGCCTGCGAACAGCAGGAGGTAAACAGCATTGTGATACAAAACCGCTGGAAATTACTCATTGATTTTATTTCCTGTTTTTCGGGGGTGTTGCTGGAAACAATGAAACCGTTAAGCTGGACCGACAGATGTCTGTTGGACAAAAGTCGTGATGATGGTGCCGCTTTTTAGCTTTCAAAACATACATTTAAAAACCACCTTTAGTTGAGAGTTATAGAAACAAAGTCAAAAAACTGGCAGGTGTTTAAAAAATACATGAGAATAGGAGTAATGGAACCATGTTGTTTGGAAAAGAAGAATTAAAAAGTATCACAAGAAGTCGTCTCACAGCGTGAAGTAGGCTAAGAGATATAAAAAACCCAGGTGTAATCTACAGAAGTTCAAGAGCAAATGAGAAACAATGTGATCAAAAATGGCCTCCATGATAAAGTCTACAAAGGCCAGTTTCACATTTAGAACAAAAAAAAAACATTGATGGACAATTTCTGAGCTTTAAGTTCACCTCTGAACAGCAAAAAGGCAGAAACTCATGAATTAACAGTTCTGTAGAAAATATGGACCAAAAATCCTCACATCGATGTAAAAAAAACTACCAATTTCCAGCTTCAATAACTGCTTCATTGCATAAGCAGTCATGAAGTTTCAGGGCAGTTGCTACTTCACATAGAGCCAGGTTGGTATGGGTCACTTCTTTTCCCACAAGAAAACAAAATGATATTGTGAAAACAGCATCTTCTTCACACTGCCTCTGTTTTCTTCAAGAAGTCGGTTCGAGTTTCGAGAAACGATGCATCATCCTGCTGCAAGCTGCCAACAGAACACTGTGGTAAGTAAAATGATGATCATGATCAGCAACAATGCTAAGGTAGGCTCTGGTGTTTGTGTTATGTTCAATTGGTGGTAAGGGACACAAAGTACCAGATTAATTAATATCCCAGACACTATTACACCACAAACATGAACCAGCAGGATTTCTTTTCTTTGTAACATTAGATTCTGACCCTACAATCTAAATCTTGCTGCTCAAATTTAATTATTGGAGCAGGCAAATCTTTGGCAAATTTGGCATTGTCCAAATTTGGTGACTGACTGATGAACTGGTGTGAGCAAGCAGGTGTAAAGAGGTGTACCTTATTATATAAGAATAAAGTAGCTGTTATTAAAGTATACTCTGTTAAATAACATTTAATTGAGCTTTGGTTTAGGCACCAACAAGAATGATCATCTAATGATTTCAGCATTTTGACCTGTATGTTTGTGTTTAAACTATTGTGTTTTTGTTGAATTCCTCCAAGTCCATTGAATGCACCACCAATGGTATTCACGTCAATTCAAGTACTTACTTTAGCTAAACCACTTAAATCCTGTTTGATTCTGTTGATGTAATCGTTTTACCAGTAGGTACCTGTATATCTAAATTACAGATTATCTTAATTGGAGGATCTCAATCAGAATATTACACACCTCTGTCCTATGAAGACATATTCAAAGTTGTGTTTGCTTTCAACAACTTAAAAGAAGTACTAAAAAATTAATAAATTACCAACTTGGACGTTCAGCAGCTGCCCCATCCAACAGAAAGGACAGGGTGTGATTATTGGAAAGAATGAGAGTTTCCATCTGTGTAACATAATGAAAAGGAAATATTCATATTAGGGGAAAACAAACTATTGAAAAGCTGCTCATTAAACCTCATAAATAAATGCAAACCATCTTAATTAGTTTGAGGACCTTGGGTGCCTCTGAGCTCCTCTCTCTATCTTTTCACTGCTTTTTTTCCCCTGCTGTTTGTTGTTTTTTTATTTTATTTATTTGGGGGGGGGGTTTGCTGCTGCTGTTGTTATTTTGAAGTCCGTTTTCCTTTTCTGTCTCCTCCTACTGTCCGCCGCTGCCATTTGCCTCTCTCCTCTCCCATCCTCTCTGGTTTGGCTGTTTTCTCTCTTGCTTCTTTCATCTCTGCACAGTCGACCTGATCCTTTCCTCTCCGGATGCTCCATTCAGAGGAGGGCGAGTGGGAGGATCAGATGGACGGGTAGAGGTGGGACCCTGCTGCCAAGTTTTGGCATTTTTTCTCTCTTTTTTTGGAGTGAATCTGAACTTTTGTCAATACTGGAGAAAAACAGAACTTTTTGACAATTTTGCGCAATACATTAGTTCATACTTTTTTCATTTTCTTAACACTTTCAGATATCGTCTTACTTTTCGCACAGCTCTCATTAAAAGACATTTTTCAGTATACTTTTATTGATGATGCATTTTTTATTTTATTGCCTACAAATGTGCAGAAACTGAGCCGTATCAGTCAGTCGGCCGATCGACTGTGTGTGTAGCAAGTTTCTTAAGTGCAGCTGTGTGTGCTTGGGCCTAGGGGCTTTGTTAGGCACAGCATGACACATGCTGCTGTGAGATGTAGATTGGATACCCGTGTTGTCACTTGGTCTACCTGTTATTAGTTTAGGGACGCCTAATTGGTCTCCGGTCTACCTGTGATATCTTTATGGACCTCTAATGGGGCCTTTTGGTTAGAGAGGAGGATGAGAGGAACAGATAATTGGTCCTGAGGTGCTCCACAGACACACAGTCTTTCCTCTGCTCAATATGCAATTTAGCCAGCTATCTTGCACCTATATGCTTTAACAAGGTGCTGCAAATCATGGCATTGTGTGCACAGCAAGGAGAATGTTGGCATTTGATTTTTAAAATTTGCTTTTTTCCCAACTTACAGCAACAAGAGGGGAGAATAAACACCAAGACAAAGGCCAGTAATGGGATTAAACAAACAGAGGGGAGCTGAGGGAGTGCCGAAAGCAGACTGTGAATTAACATTTTTTGTTGTAATTACTGGTGGAAATTCTTAAACCAGACAAAACAGGAGCAAGAGGATTTGACTTATGATAACAGTGATGGTGTGTGTTTCATGCTTGATGAATCTGGTCAAAGATTTGAAAGGAATTAATACTGCATAGGTCTACCAAGATGGCTTCTCCAACTGAGAGTTCATTCCTGCAAAAGATTTTTTGGTGTTTTTTTTTTTGCCATTATTGTTCTTTTTCTGATCTGCTCACAAAAAGTTTTGGACGCACTAAGTTGAAATATTCATACCTGATAGTTGCCTGTCCTAACCAAGCTCTGCCCTGGTGGCAACGCAAAGCTCTTGCAGTGAAGAAACAGTTTCACACTTCTTATTTGCAAACTGGCAGAGAAAATGTGTTTTTGCTAAAATATAAAAACATTGCGACACCATAAAAGTTGAAATCCCAAGGTTTGTAAACCAAAGAAAGAGTAACTGGAATTTAAATTTCTGGTTCAAATTCAAATTTCTGGTTTTAGTATTACTACTTAGGATGAGTAATTTTACTGACTGAAACAAGAGAAGTTTGAAGTTTGCTCTGATTTAACTTCAGACGCAGAGAGACAAAAAGAGTCTTTTTATTATGTGGATATAAACTTATGGTTTTTATTGTGTAATAAAATAAATAACAACAAACTTATAAAGAGGAATACTACAAAGTATTTTTATTCTATAATACAAAAACATATATCCTGTGATGATTTGCTTGCAGTTAGAAGACATTATCATCACCACCATTGATTTCTTTTCTAATCTGTACTTATTTTGTAAATTCCTGACTGATGTGCATCATTGCTTCAAAAATTGCACACAATTTGACTGCGTTTTGAACAGCCAGTGCAGGCGAAGGTTACAGATAAAGGAACAGCCACAGTGTGCGCTACGAAGGTTTAAGTTGCTTGGTATTTTCAACAACCTTAATTAAATAGACACCAGTTCTGTTTGTGGTCACAGATCAGCTGCATCAGCTTCCTTAGAGCAGCTATGATTATTTTAATGTTACAAAACACCCAGCGGAGGCCTAATTAGATTAAATGACCAATGAGTCCCATTAACGAAGAGCCGTGCTCCTCCGTTCTCTGTATCTACAGACCTTTTTTTTCCACGCTGGCACCAAATGCTTGTGATTTCTAATGTTGTTATTCCCCCTGCAATAAATTATTCAATATTTGTTTGAATAAATGAACATGAAAAATAATCTCCAATGGCTACAGAAAGTAATAGTTAATTAGAATTAAAGAAAAAAAGTTTTAGCTTTCCTTTCTGTTTTTGTGCCTCTTTCTTTTTGCACTCTTGCCTTTTATACTTTCTTGCATTGTACCAGTGGACTTTTTTTTTCTTTCTTTCATGTAAGTTCATTACGTTTAATTTATTAATGTCCAATATTTAATGTGCCAAAAATGTCAGATTCAAACAGATGAAAATGGGGCATTTTCTTCTGGTACGGGGGATGCACAAGCTGTTTGCTGCTTCTTGTTGTGACTCTGGGGGCCGAACGAGGGATGGGAGGGGAACAAACAGACAGAGAAAGACAGAGGGAGGAGAAAAAGAGCGAGAAAGAGTGAACTCTTCAGTCAGACCTGAAGTTTTTCTTTAACCAAGCTCAGAGCTCCCAAACCACAATGCTGCTTGGTGCCAAAAGGCACAACTTTACAGAAACTAACCTCAAAACAGGGCTGGAGACGCAGCACAAACAAACAAACCCTGGAACCTTACAGTAACTCTGAAAAACAGCAACTTTATGGGCTAAAACTTCATCCTGCTTTAAAACACCAAACATCTCGTAATGCATTGAAACTCATATTTGATGAAGTCGTGTGTTGTTCAGCGGCAGTTGAAGTAAGAAATGTTTTCCTAGGTGGCAGAGAAACAGAGTGAGTTTCAAGCACAAGCTTATTGATATACACGCTGTTTGTCCTTGACGTCTGTCCCACTGTCACGGTGATCGATGTCTCATTCAATAGCAGTGGGGAGAGCAGAGGGGGCTCCAGAGACAGACATACAAACCCAAACATACACATGGACACCTACTGTGCATCAGAGGTGAAAGGCCACATGACTATTCAAGTGCCGTTACCTTTCCTCTGGAACACATTTGCAAGTTGACATCGGAGAATTGATGTACTCATCGTTTTTTATGGGGAAAAAATTTGCTTTGTGTTTTCCAGACATGAGTCTGTCCTGAAATGACGCCATTTTGCCTTTTAACATATTTTGAAAGACGAATGAGTCACGGAGCGGAGGATGATGCTGCAGTTATTTGTGTGTGGTCTCGCAGGACGCCAAAGATAATCGCATGTGACTTTTAATTTGGACATCAGACATCACACACACACACACACACACACACACAAAGTGGACACAAATTTAGAGTTTTTATAGCAACCAAAGACGAGCACACAATGTTCAAGAGAGGGTTTCTAGAACCATTTGCCAATTTGATTAATTATGTCTTTGTGCCTGTGAAAGGGCCTCGAGTTCCCCCCAAACCCTGCTTTCTCATCCCCACTGTCCATCGAGCCTGTCCCAGCCCAGGCCTGAGTGCAGCCAGCTGACAACACACACACACCCACACACACACACGTATTGTTTGGAGGGCTGGGTCCAGCAAACTGGGAGTGAGCGAATGGAGTTAGGAACATAGAACAGCAGCTCTAATGAGCTATTGGCTGTCAGGAATGGTTAGGCTGCTACGCAGGGCTAGAGTGACGGGGCCTTTACACACACACACACACACACACGCACGCACGCATATACACCCATGCACACACACACAGAGAGACACACACGCCCTTGGATAAATACACAGAGAGTTTTACAGAGTCTCATGATATCTTCGGATTTTATTCCCTTTTGAACTTTTTCTGTCCTATCTGAACATAATGCTGCTTTGTGCTATAATTAAACGTCTACAGTGTGTTGTGAAAGTATTTATATCCCTGAAACAGTTTCAAAATATTAATTGCATTATCTGGGAATTTTATGTGCTAGACCAAGACAAAGTAGCACATAAATAAAATGGAACATGGTTTACAAATAAGCTAGCAGGCCATACAAGGAGAGCAATAATCAGTGAAGCAGCCTGGAGGCCCATTTTACCTCTGGAGGAGCTGGAGAGACTCACAGCTCAGATGGAAGAACCTGTTAACAGCTCTTAATTATCCACTACATAAATCTGGTCTTTATGTGGAACAGTGGCGATAGAAGAGGCTAAATATTGGGGCCTGAGCAGATTTCTACTCAAGTCCACTTGCCACCTCAACGCCACTGACTGTGCTTCTATGTTTTCTATGTTTCTTTTGCATGAAACTACATTAAAACAACTTGATTTAGTTACCTAGTGAGCCAAGCATAAAACACACCCACTATATGATCAGGACCTGCTTCACATGCTCTTCAATGAATTATTTTAATTTGCAAAAAAAAAAAAAGACAATATACTGAATTTGCATTAGAGGATTTAAAGCTAGCTATAAACCTTTCTACAAGAAGGTTAACACTGGATAAACATTATCAGGAAGTACAGTCTTTAATTTTCTCCTCAGGATTTAAGGAAATTGTGAATTTAAGCAGTTTTTACCGTGCTAAAATAATGTATTAATGATGAATTTTACCTGTTGTCGACACATATTTGAATAGCTTGATGTACCTCATAAAGCTGAGGAAAAAAGTGTACAAAGGTAGAATGTTACAACCTTTGAAGTTAACTTTTAATTAAAGTTTACTTAAACATGATACATTGTAATATGCTAGGAAATGTTATTATTTTCTCTCTATTTTAAAAAATAAAACAGTATAAATACTAGCTGGTTCATTTCTAGACAGTTACAGTCAAGGGCGTAGGTTTGGTCTAAGTTTTGGTGGGACCTTACAACTTACTGACCAAACCCCCCCGCCCCCCCCGCCCCGGACTATACATAAGGACCAACCGCGGCACAGTGCACTGCCCAGGAGCACCGACCATTTTTGACCAGTGGGGGGGGGGGCACCACATTGGCTTAATAACCCTCCTCCCCCCAACCACAGTCATACTCAGCAGATCAGTTCAAGAACACTTTACTTTCTCCTTTTCAAAATTTCGCAAACGTTACAAGTAAGATCAAAAGAAATATCCTCTGGATCTACTGATTATACAGCAAACACAATTGCAGATAAGAACCAAAAATGACTTCTTGCACTTCAGGAAAAAGATCCAATTGTTGAATATTATGCATTTAAGAGGAAAAAAGATTAATAAAATAACAAATAAATCAATAATAAAATAAAATAATATATTGCACTAACAAAAAAAATAAACATGAATAAAATTCTCTGTATTATTGCAATGTTTGTTGCATGCTCATGTGTGTCTGTCTTTATCAACTGGCAAAAAGTGTTATTTAAATGCACCAAACACATGCCTCCGTCTGTCATTTACAGACACAAACTGCTGCCCAATTTGCTTGATATCAATGAGATCCAGTGCTGTTTGATGCACATGACATACACTGATGTTGTTAAGGCGCTGCTGGGCAAAGCGTAGTATTCACACTAGCTTAACTTAATTTAAGACTAACACTTCAAATGCCATATTTACTGAGATAATTTCACAGTATATTCCATATCTGAGAACTAACACCTCACCTGGAGCCCTGAAGCTCCAGCCACTTCTCCATCGTTCTGCTCTGCCCCTTGCTCTGCTGTCTGAGCATCCTATGTGAAAAAATATTACATAATTAACAGACCTATTCTACCTCACATTCAGTGCTGACCTTACTAAACACCGGACTTTACAACAAATGCGTTGCGTGATAGATA